>APFE030169589.1:894-17485 GCA_000404065.3 Pinus taeda
ATAGAAAAGATAGATCAATGCCTTAGAATTCAGCCTCTTCGAGGGGGCAACCTCCTTTACATTACATAAATGAAAAATTCTTGGATGATACAAATGAAAAGACCTCCTTCTATATATAGGAGTCTAAGGGGTCAAAACATAATCAGAGCCGACATAACAATAATAATGTAAGGGCACAATAATAACAATAGTGGGCTTCTATGGGGCACAATAGTAACAATATGGGCACTACATGGGTACATCAATATAATAAGGGGGTTGTACTAATAACAATAAGGGGTTACACTAGTAGTATAGGGGCCTAACATATTCTCATTTGGAATATGTACATAAGCATCATGGCCAAATACCTTGACATGTTTAAGGAAATATATCTTACTAGTTCATGCCTCTTGTAGAGTCTTATCATCCAATGGTGGGTGATCTATTTACTAGGTAAGACATAGCATCCTTTGTCTCTTCCCAACATTCATATCCTAAACGAACACCATTGAGCATGATCCTTTATTTATCCATTAGTGTCTTATTCATTCTTCCAAAAACTCCATTCTATTGAGTTGTGTATGGAGTATTCTTGTGCCTCGCTATATAACAATTCTTATAGAATTCTTTAAATTCAATCTCGCAAAATTATCCACAATTATCTAGCCTCGACACCTTATTTTTCTTCTATATATGATTTTCCACAAGAGCCTTGTATTTTCAAAAACTTTAGATTTCTTCTTGAGGAAATAAATCCATGTATTCCTCAAGATTTCATCTATGAATGTGTCATGGTATATATATTTACCCATTGATGGAACCAACAAAGGTCTAAACAAGTCACTATGCACCAACTATCATATTCCCTCTACCCTTGAAGCACTACCTGACTCTTCTTCCCATATAAAAAATGTTCATTGAAATCAAAATCCATAGGACAATTAGACATGTTATTTACCATACCATTACCAAGTAGTACTCAAAGGCCCTTCTCTCCAGCTTGTCCCCATCCTTGATGCTAGAACATGGTATTTTCTTGAAATATTGTAGCATTTTTCCTTCATCATCTCTACAATAAAGAACAAAATAACTATTGCACCCATCGCTAGTAGAGCTTCCCAATATCTTATACAAAGTTACAATCCAAACTCCCTCAACAATACCATTTATCCTTGAACTATCATGCAAGTATCATTTTCCAACATTATTTTTACACTCGCATAACTCATCTCACATACAAAAATAAAATTTTGGCCAATCCTAAAATGTAAACCTTCCACCCATGATTTTTCAACTTGAATTTCTCATCCTATGATTCTAGTTGTTGAGCCATCTACTAGGAAAAAATCACCACCTTCATAACTTTCATAGTTGCAAAAACCCTCCCTAGGACAATTCATATGAAAGGATGCCCTTGAGTCGGCCAACCATGCCTCATGATCTACAAGTGTACTTGAAGAAGATAGTTGCACATCCTCTCTTTCATTTTAAGATGTTTTTTCTTTTGTGGAAGAGCATCATCAAATCCCTTCTCTTTCTATGTAGTTTTGGATGTACAATATTTATTGTAATGCCCTTCTTTTCCACATATCCAACTTATCTTTACAAAATTTCCTAAATATTTATATCTTCCTCTATATTTAGATATCCCACTTGAGGAATTGTTTTATTTCTATATTGGGAGCATCCTCTTATAGAAAAGGCATCTATGTACTAACTTTCCATGTTTTTTCGTCTCATCTTCCCCTATAATAAGGACGAGACTATATTGTTGATACTTAAACTAATTGTATTACTACCTATGTACACAACCAAACCATCCCCTGAATTTGGTTAAGAACATAATAAACTAATACAATTATATTGATATAAAATATTAATATCAATAGATAATAGATGAGTTACCACATTATTGAAGGAATTTAGATATTCTAGTACAAAGTATCCATCCTTCATCCTTAGGTTAAACATTTTTTTTCTATAGGAACTATTTGTTCACCAAGGATATAGATTGATACTATTGGAAACATAATCCTTGGGTTTTATGTAAATTTTTCACATTCACATAAGTGAAAGGTGAAAATACTCAAGTGAAGGCCAACAATCATATGAAGTCCAAGATACCTCATGGAATATGAAACCAAGGGTTGGGAAAATGTGTATTTATATGTATATTTTGTTAATAATATGCATTTCACGTTTATCCCGAATTTGTGCTTTCCAATTTTGTGAGTTTCAACAGCGGTATCAAAACTATGATAGCTTAGACCTATCCATTTTCTTGTGAGTTCTATCCCTTCTTATCGTCAGAGATACTACCCACAATTATTTCCTCATTGAGCAATTTTGAAACCCTTGGGAATTTTTGTTCCTTGCTCTGATTTAGTGGCTTCTAGTATCTTGCGTTAAGGTGACATTTGATCACTCACACACCCATAGTAACTAAAAAAAATAAGGATTGGTCCCACAACCTTGATAGAGGAGGTTTTACTATGCTCCAATTATTTGTCATAGGTGTTCTTTCTCAGCATGTCTACAATTTCACTCTTGAGGTGAATGTGGAGAAAGATGGCCTTTGGGTGGTCACAAACCAAGTTAAATTTTGTGATGGCATTGATGCTGCAAATCTTGATGGTGTCCCTTTTGTAGGACCTTGCCGCATTTTCTTCAAGGTTGAAGATTTTGAGCACATGTGCTAGTGCATCTCCTATATTTGAGCACACCACCATTCATTGGTATGTGGGACAAAACCCCTATAATGAGACGATGTCAACTTCTTGAACAACTTCTCCTTGTGCATAAAATTATTTTAATCACCCATATATGCAAATTTATATTCAAAAGTGAGGATAGAAAAGTATAGCCAGTGTTTATATTCAAAACTAAGTATAGAAAATTGTAGCATATCTTGTTGTTGCAAGTCAACCCCATCAAACTTTGCAAAGTGTTTGATTAAGAAACCTAAGGGCTCATTGTAAATAGGTGCATTGTCGGTAAAAGTTGACACCTTTCATTTTGTTTATCTTGAATTGTTTGGAAAATTGCTAGAATTGATTATATATTAGAGTTATTAAGTACTCTAATATTATCTAGTATTGATTATACAGTCAAAATCGATAAATCCACTCTTGCTGATATTAAAATATGCTTACAAGATTTGTTAGAGAACATTGATTTTTTTCAAATAGAATCTTAGTTGCAACATGACGAATTACAACAAAAGAGTCAACATTATGAACTGGCTCTTATTTAAAACAATTCATGTTCTAGGTTTGAGAGGGATTGTTGTCACCAATCAACACATATTCAAATTAATGATGCAACTTCAGGAACATAGTTACATGAAGATGAAAAGGTTATGCTTGCACTTCCGAAGCCCATGATTATATCTTTGGAAGAAGTCATCAGCAACGAGACTAAAAAGTAGGAATACATACAAATGAATGAAATGTGTAGTCCTCATGTGAGGAGCCCCTAAGGCTGCCATAGTGTTGGCTTTCTCATTTAATTAGCAAATCAAACAATACATATATTATGCAAATTCATTTAGTTAGGGAGATGAAACAACCTTATAAGAAATAGGATCTAATTCCTAATTACAACCAAAATCCAAACAAACTATTCATTTCTCCATTATTTTCAAGTTCCCGACACATTCCCCCCCACCCCACCCTACCACCCCCCCCCCCCCCCCCCTTAATGGAGAAAGGATTTATTTCTACACCTAAAATCTCCCTAAACAATTCAAATTTTATCTTCCCAAGGGGCTTTATGAAAATATCAACAACATTTTCACAAGTATTACAATATTCAAGAAAAATTTATTTAGACTATATCTTCTCTCAAATAAAATGAAAGTGAGCATCAACATGCTTTGTCCTTGCATGAAAGATTGGATAATTTACCAACTTGATTGACCTCTGGTTGTCACATTTGATCAATGTACCCTTCTTTTTTTCTTCTCCAATGTCTTGAAGAACTTTCCTTAAGTTGTCTCACACAAAACTTTATAATATGCCTTTGTGGATGACAAAGATACAATAGGCTACTTCTTGTTGCTTCATGAAACAATCCTGGATCCAATACTAAATGCATAACCTATATATGATAGCGGTTCGCATGGATGTGAGATTCGATGACAAGAAGGTCATGCGAGTTTCCCTTGAAAGGGAGCTTGAGCTACATGCGGATGAGCAACTTTTAGCTCCTAAGATTGAGGAGCCTTAGATTGATGTGGAGCAGCCACATGTAGAGGATCCAGGAGTGGAGACATCCACTCAAGTAGAGTCTTCCAGAGAGGGAAGAAAGCACACCAAAGAGGCTGAAAGATTGTTGGATGATTCACGGGAGAATGTGGGAGCACCCACTTCTCAGTGCGGGAAGAGGAGGTCACCTGAGAGGTACACTGGATACATGGATCTTATGGGCAAATGTGTTGTGATATAATCATCTTCCTTTAAGGATTTAGTGCAGCAACCAATTTCGATTGATGCCATGGTGGAGGATTATGACTCCATAGTTCGTAACAATTTTTGTGATGTGGTCCTGAGACCGAAGGACAAGTCATTAGTGAGCTTGTGTTGGCTTTACAAGGTAAAGAAAGTTGCAGATGGTAGTGTGGAGAAGCATAAGGCAATATTGGTGGCCCATGGCTTTTCACAGGTAGAGGGGATTGACTATGATGATAAATTTGCTCCTGCTGCAAGGTACTATTCAATAATATCTATATTGGCACTATCAGTACATATGGGTTAGAAGATACATCAGATTGATGTGAAGACAACCTTCCTTAATGGAATGATTGAGGAAGAGGTGTACATAGAGCAACCTGAAGGTTTTGAGACCTTTGATCGTGAGTTGCATGTGTGTCAGCTCAAGAGAGTGTTGTATAGGCTAAAGAAAGCACCCCATGCTTGGTACACCAAGATAGATAATTACTTCATCGGGTTGGGCTACACGAAGAGTGAAGCAGATGCAAACCTGTACCACATAGTGGTGGAAGGTAAACTGTTGATCATGGTACTTTATGTTAATGATCTCATACTGACAGGTGATCATCAGTTGATCAAGTCTTGCAAGGAGGACCTTACAAGAGATTTTGAGATGAAGGACATGGGGATCATGCATTACTTTCTTAGCATGGAGGTATGGTAGGGAGATGGGGATTTGTTTGTGTCTCAGGGCAAGTATGCCAACGAGATAATCAAGATATTTCACATGGAGAGCAGAAAACCCATGGAGACTCCTCTAGTAGGTAACTAGAGCAAGGAGGATGCTACTTCAGGGGAAGGAGTGGAAGCTATTGTTTACAGGAAGCTTGTGGATTCACTCATGTACATGGTGAACACATGACCAGATATGTGCTATGTAGTTAACTAGCTTAGCCAAGCGATGGTTAAGCCTACCAAGTTGTACTGGAAGGCGGCAAAGCATGTGTTGAAATACCTCAGGGGCACTTCTTAGTATGGATTATGGTACATATGGACAAAGGGAGTGAAGCTTCAAGGCTTCACCAATTCAGATTGGGTAGGGAGTTCATCTGACAGGAAGAGAACATCAAGAGGGATCTTTAGTACTTGGTCAGCGACAGTTTCTTGGTACAACAAGAAACAGAGATCAGTTGCACTCAGTTTGGCAAACGCAGAGTACATGGTTGTGATTCAAGCAGTATGTGAGGCCATCTGGATGAGGAAGATCCTGCTTGGTTTGTTTGGTCAACATATGGATCCAACTGTGATTTACTATGATAATCAAAGTTGTATCAAACTCTATGAAGATCTATTTTTCATGATCTATCCAAGAATATTGATATTCGGTATCATCATCTCAAAGATTGTGTATTGAAGCAGATTGTGTTGTTAGAGTAAATTCCCACAGAGGAGCAAGATGCTGACATTTTGACAAAGGCATTGTTAAGATGTAAATTCAAGTTTCACAGAGATAGGATCAAGGTAGCTGATAATCCCTTTCTTGTTGAGAGGGATTGTTGAGAAATGGCAACAAGAAATTCCAGTTTAATTTGTCCTTGAATTAAACTGAGAATTAGAATCGAATTCTATTCTCATAGCAACCTGTAAATAGTTAATTAAGTTTAATTAACTTAATTAGGTTAGGAATTTTGAGTTGGATGTCTTTTTGTAGTCATGTATATGTTCTCCCTAAGTTTTAGGAGTCTAGTATGAGTTTAAATTGAGTTGGAAATTAGATCACTCAGTTTATTGAGTTAATTTAAATTAGTTCTAATGGTTTTTGGAACCAATAGAGGACTAATAGTCAATTGGTGCACTAATGCATCCACTAGTGCTACTCCAGTTAACTGAAGATTCCCTCATGAGAAACTCATGCATGTCAGTTCATAGAAAGACTGAGTTGAGACTAGAGTGCAGGGAAAGTGTAGTATCAGTGGTATTATTTGCTAGAGTGTAAATATCATGCATGCATCAGATATTGGTCCTATGTTTGGATTGCACAATTTTGGAAGCATGAATTCCATTTAAATACAAGTTATTCATCCTAGGAATTATGTAAGAGATTAGGAACTTGGAGAGATACAAAATTGGCGAAGTGTTGGCCAAGAGCTAGCTTGTGAGATCGGAGAGTTGATCATACTTGTGCGGAATTGTTCTAGTGAGACGAAGCTTTCTATCTTCACTCATATTTCTGATACATGCAATACAGATAGCAGGGTTTTGAGCAGTGTCTTTCCCCATATACATATTGTGTTATGTGCCATTGATTTATCTTCTTCTTGTTCATATTGTTTTCATCGATTTATTGGCTTTCGCTGGTTGAAAGTACAAGTAGATTCTTGCCTTTTTCTTTAGTATATTGCATGAGCTTGTGAATCTACAAGATTTTCTACGTTGATGTGTTTCTTACGTGTGATGGTTCATTATATTCTTACTGCACATGGTTACTGTTTAATTAATGCCTAATGAAATACCAATACACTGGTTCAAGTTAAACAGATGATGAATTAATTGAAAAGTCAATTAACTGGATATACGTTAGTTGTCTGCATAACAATCACTTACATACACAAGTTTACTTCATTATAGTCATGTACAGGAATCTGAATTAGAAAAGAAAAATTTAAATGAGTTTTTAAAATATTGATTCGCCCCCTCCCCCCTCTCAGTATTTTTCCCAACACCATCTACCTCCCTTGAGCCATCATCAAAATGAAGTAGCACATTTTGTTGCATTGGAGTAAAAGCAACTTTGAACTAATCCATTTTAAACCCTTTAAGCACTTCTCTGACATACTTACCCTAGGTAACAAAAGTCTGACCAGCATCTCTCGACACTTCAAGACTTATACAATAATGTAACTCACCAAGATCTTTCATCTCAAATACTTGTGACATATTTTCCTTAATTCCATCAATTAGTTTAACTTAGTTTCTTGTAATAATTAAGTCATCCAAATACAAAGAAATCAGCACTACATGCCCCTTTTCATCGAACTTGGTATACATATTTGGATCACTTTGACTCCTCATAAAAACCTACTAAAGAAGGAATGAATCTATGTTTTCATACCATGCCCTAGCTGCCTACTTCAGTCCATACAAAGGTTTCTTTAATATGCAAACTAATTTTTCATGCCCCTTTTTCACAAACCCTTCAAGTTGTGTCAAATACACCTCATCTTTTAAATCATCATTCAGAAAAACATATTTTACATCTAATTGGTGAAAATTCCAATGGTACTTTGTAGCTAATGCAATTACCAGTATAATAGTATTAAATTTAGCTACAGGTGAAAATGCTTATGCATAATCAATGCCCTCCTTTTCTGAGTACCCTTTTTCCGCCAATATAGCTTTATATTTATATATACTAACATATGCTTTAAACTTGGGTTTGTACAACCATTTACACCCTATGGGTTCTTTTCCTTTAGACAATTCAGTCAATTCCCAGGAATTGTTTTGAATTATAGATTCATATTCTTCCTCAAATTTATTTTCTCCACTCTTCATGTTCATTAGCTTCATTAAAACTCATGGGTTTTATGACATTCAAAACACTAGTCATGAGGACATAGTCCTTATACCTTTTAGGTAGGTGAATTTTCCAAGTAGACCTCCTTCATACTTCACCTTCTTCACCCCTATTCTATGAAGGTACTTTTCCACCTCTTGGTGGGCTCTGACTACTAGTGATGTCCATATCATTGAATTTTTCCCCAAATTTTTGCTATTCACTATCTTATGATTTTGCTTTATGGTCTTCATCTTTAGGAAGTATGTGCTAGTTTTCATAGCTGATGTTTTGGTTGCCCTCATCTTCCTACTCATGGAAAATTACATCTCTACTTGCAAACACTTTGTGAGTAGAGGGATCAAACATTTTATAAGATTCAAATTTTGAACAGTATCCCACAAAAATGCATTTAATAGCTTTGGAATCAGGCTTCTTTCTATTCTCCTTTAGAATATGTGCAAAGGCCTTACACCCAAATAATACCCTCAAATGATGAACTACTAGTTTAAAACCATACAAGACTTTGAATGGGGTTTTGAGATCAAGATACCTTATTGGAATTATATTCTTTAAATAAACTACAGTTCTAATGGCTTCTTCCAAAAATAATTTGAGAGGTTCTTACCTTTGATCATACTTCGTGCACACTCCACCAATGTCATGCTTTTCTTTTCTGCAACACCATTTTGTTGTGGGGTGTAGGGTACTGTGAATTTCTACACTATTCCATGATTCTTGAAATACTTAGTGAAGTTCCCAAACCTATACTCTCCCCCTTCATCTGAATGGAGGGTCTTTATAAACTTCCCTATTTGCTTCTCTACCATGTTTTTGAATTCTTTGAAATACTCAAAGACGTCACTTTTTTCCTAAGGAAGTACACCCAAGTGTACCTAGTGCAATCATCAATAAACAACATAAAATAATAAGCACCTCCTAGGGATCTGGTCTGCATTGGTACACAAACATCATATTGCACAAGTTCTAATACATCTCTTCTTCTCATATCAAAATTAGAGGGGGGTTCATCTTTGTGAATTTTTCCTAATGCGCAACCTTCACAAGCAACATGCACATTCTTTAACATTGGGAGTCCTTCAACCATTCTTTGTTTCTGCAATAATAAGAAATCATGATAATTGATATGAACATACCTCTGATGCCAAAGACTTTTTGTTGAAAAAACTGTAGAAGTTGGTGCTTGATGACTCTTGTTGGTGACATCAAGTTTGTATAAGCCTCCAACGCTGACTTCTGAAGCAACATGTTTGCAGTGATCCAACAAATCTTTCACTATGTAGTGTGTTTTGAGGAATTCAAACTTCAAATTCTGATTTGTAATTATAGACATGGAAATTAGATTGTTCTTGATCATAGGCACTTACATAACATAATGAATGTGTCTGACATTACCATATGGTAAAGTCACTAGAATATGTCCATATCCCATGATTTGATGTGCATGATCATCACCAAGATAGATGTTTCTGCCATTACTTATTTCCTTGAAGTTTTCATACCAGTCCTTATTGCATGTCATGTGGATCGAAGCTCCAAATCCACAAATCAAGCATTAACATCATCCGTTTCAGTAGACAAAACAACATTGGACATAAACAAATTATGATTTTCGAGATCATAATTTAGGCCTTCTCTTGCAAAATGTGCTAAATGTATTATGTGCTTATTATGCCTAGCTTCCTCACTTTTCTTCTTATAATAGTCTTTGGCTAGATGCCCACTTCTACCATAATAAAAACATTTCATTCTAGGTCATTTTCGACAAATGACATACCTTGATTTAATTTCAAAAATGGTCTTTTTTGAGATGAGCTTCCACCTTTACTTGTTCCTCCTTGTGCTATGAATAATTTATTATTTGCCACAAGTGCCAAGTCTGGATTCTAAGGCTTCATATTCTTGCGCCTCTCTTCTTAGCAGTATACCTGTCAATTTCTCAAAATTTGGCGCTTTGTCCCTTGCTGCAAGACCTGTAATAAACATCTGATAGTCCTCTAACATTCCATTTAAAGTGATTGTCGCAATATTAGTAGCAGGTATTGATTCTCTTGTATCTCCCAACTTATCTTTCAAATCTTTAATTATGGAAATAAAGGCACTAACAGATTCATTCTCTTTGATTTTAATATACAATAGCTTACTCTTCAGAAACAGGGCTCGATTTGTATTTTTGGTTCATACATCCCCTTCAATTCATTCCAGGTTGCATTAGAGGTCTAACAATAATGAATATAAGGAATTATATTATCTTTCACAGACACTCTTAATAATACCTTTTTTTTCTTCTCCAGCTTATCCAGTCTTGAATTAATGTAGTTGTTGATTCTGCTGTAGTTTTTTCTTCTTCTCCCTTTGTGATGGTCCAAGCACCATAGCCTTCCAACAATGTCTACAACTTGAATTTCCAATTAACATAATTAGATTCTTCCAACTTACTGGCCTCATTAAGATAGGTTTCTGCAAGTGGATTTTCCATCTTAATAGGAAGTTCCAATCTTCAACAACACTTAGCTTCTTACTCTTAACTTCGTGAGCACCACCAATTGCTCGTAATATATATTTACAACACAAATCTAGAAGGAGTCTTTATAAAAAAAACTTCTCTCAACAACTTAAAACATGGTGGAGCTCAATTAAAAATAAGGAACACATTAAAAAATGCCTTAAAAAAGAGGTGTTGCATCTAAGTGTGCATCTCTTGCATCTTTCTCATAGCTCTCTCGCGTGTAGCGGGTAGAAATTTATTGGTATCTATTGGATCTCTTGCATATCGTAAGACATTTTTCCAAAAAATTGCATGGTTAACCCTAGAGGTGGACATAGCATAGCTGAGAACTCTACCACCATGAATATTATTAAGCATAACTTGTGGCTTATACTCCCGGTCGTAGCTTGTGCCTTCCTTCCTTATTTTCATTGGAGATTCTCATTTTGTAGTGATAGGATGCCCCACACATTAAAAGAACATAATGCATGTCTTTCTCAAACCATATACCTTTCAAATCTTCACAGTAATGTCAACGCTTCTTTTAATGTTATTTTGGGACGTTGCAATACAAAATTTTACGATTTCGAAAGTTTCCCTTCTTCAGTGCTCTTTCCCACTAGTTGAAGAATGCGCAAATCCACCACCAATCAACTACATAACACTACCACTACCACTACTAGGGAAACATTGTCATTATCGCTCCCATCAAATTTTGTTGCCATGAGCATAGCAGAGACTATATGATGAGGAGGCCAATGCAATTCTTGTGGGTGTAAGGATCATTTCTTCGAGCTTGACTTCTCTTTTTCAATTGGGGTCCCCAACCTCATCATCACTAGATGAGGTTTCATAATTTTCTGCTCGGTTTCTTTTAGCCTCCCCTACGTCTCCTGAAGGATAAATCTGGTATAAATCCATTCCATGCCCTTATCGTAGAGGAGACAATGTAGCACAATTGGAACAACGTGTTGCCCTCTACCTTGCTAACCTCAACAATGAACAAAGAGGGTGTAACCTCGAATATATTAGCAACAATTTCTTAATGTCCCTTCCAACCTTGCTTGGACCCCTCTAGCTTGACCTTTGAGTCTCCTTTCTTCTTTACGCTGAACTAAAACAACTTTGTAACCTCCTCTAGCTTCGATCACAAACGGTCAACTCACCAAGATCGAATTCTAACTACTCAATCACAAGATCATTCTGCAGGGATTAGACAAACACTTCCTTTGTGTTGTCACAATATCCTTTACGCCTATGTCATTATCTCCTTTGCTCTGATACCAACCAAAATAGGAAGACAAATAGATGAATGAAATCTGTAGTCCTCAGGTCCTGCCATAACGTTGGCTCTCTCATTTAATTAACAAATCAAACAATACATATATTATAAAAATGCATTTAGTTGGGGAGATGAAACAACCTCCTAAGAAATAGGATCTAATTCCTAATTACAAACCAAATCCAAACAAATTGTCTATTTTCTCCATTATTTTCAAGCATAAGCACATTAACTAGTATCAAATATGAAAAATAAGTGACCTTTCACATTCCAAACTACTCTAAACCCATTTAGTTTCAGAGTGTTGGATTTCTCCAGGAAAGTTCATCTTCAACTGGTCTTCTTCCACATCCACATCCACATCAACTTCCACTTTAGATTCTCATATGCCAACATTTTGATCTAGTTAGCCACATGAAATATGTGTGGTTTACTATTCACCCTTGTGAGCATTGTGTAAAACATAGTCATCCTTCAGGCAAATGTTGCAGACACAAGACTCCTACAAGAGAAAAGATTCACTTTGGATGGATAACTTCTTGGCAATGATCTTCAATAGCCGTGAATATATATTGGTAATGCCACAGAGTTCATTCTTGACTATTAACACATCTTTCATTGGAGAGATCTTCATCTTCTCACCTTGTATCTAACAAGGGGGGAATTGATAGCCAACTGCTAGATACGAAGATATCTTAGATGATCCTAAGCCACAACCTGAACTAGAGCTAACGAATATAGTCTATAGATAGATTCAAAATTGTAACTGGAGACAGCTTCATGTTCCCTGAGCATGATT
The DNA here is from genome assembly GCA_000404065.3 of Pinus taeda. NCBI lineage: Eukaryota > Viridiplantae > Streptophyta > Pinopsida > Pinales > Pinaceae > Pinus > Pinus taeda. Next base: position 13,453 of record APFE030169589.1, read on the forward strand.
TGGTGGCCAACCTTAAACCACCATTGACATAAGAATTCATATTTTGATACCTATCTCATCAGTTTGTGACCATCTTTAAATCATCATCAAGGAGCACTTCCACTTTATAAGAGACTTCAACTTCTATTCAGATTCAGAAAAAAAATCCAGGAACTACAGTTCCAGAGTTGGTGGTCAATCATAAACCACCATTGGTAGAATACTTTAGATTCTGCTACCTCATTTTGTTTGTGATCTTCCTTAAACAACTGAATTCAGAGAGCACATATAGCAATTGGTTGTTATTCACCTTTGCATTTCAACTCATATACACCCCTTTCAATTAAGGGAGGGAACGTTGGAAACATAATCCCCAGGGTTATGTAAATTTGGCACATTCACTTGAGTGGAAGATGAAAGTCCTCAAGTGAAGGCCAACAACCATGAGAAGTCTAAGATACCTATTGAAATATGAAACCAAGTGTTAGGAAAATGTGTATTTATATGTATATTTTGTTAATAATATGCATCACATGTTTATTCTAAATTTGTGCTTTGTAATTTCGTGAGTTTCAACAAACATAAAGTCCCTAGGTTGTTCCACAGTGCCTTCACTATAGCTTCTCTTGAAACATTCAATAATATTGAATCTAAGAGACACAATTGTATTATGCTCTTTGCCTTTTGATCCAACTTGGTTTAGTCTTCTATCGACATCCCCACTAATGTAGTATATGGATCCATAGTGATCCACTAACCTTTGTCCCCAAATAGATATTCCATTTTGAGATTATATAGCTCCAAACTTTGCCCATTGAATTTCTCAATATCTATCTTTGAATTGCTCACCATTTCCTTTCACCAAAAATTATCGCTTCCACAAATATTCCATTGTAATAGGGTATACCATATGCCCAAACAAAACCCCTTAGCCACAAAAGCAGCCCCTTGAAGCCAAAACTATTATGATACCAAATGTAGGTTTTAACCCTATATAGTTAATTGTTGTAAACAAATTATTAATAAAATAGAAAAATTACAATGGCAAACACACACACTAACACAATTATTTTGCCCTCGAAACCCAAAATGGGAAAACCAAAAAGTTCTTTTTAGGACATTTATCTTTGCAGTATTATTATATAGATATGTGCATGTGTGTGTGGGACATCCATAAGACACCAATCCATACCCTAGATTAGAATACACCCATAGTTCCTTAACTAAAACTACAAAACCATTAGTCGCCCATCATACACCACAAAACTGCTAAAAATAAAAAAATATGTATTAGAAATCACCAAAAACAAATATATATATGCTACTTCACCCTTATAACCTCCTAAAACACTCATGATTACCTCCATTCTTCCCACTTGCCAATACAACATAGAGCACATGGAAATGTTCATACAGACAATATAACATATACCCAATCAAACATAATAAAACACATAGAGATGGTCATACAAACAATATAACATATACCCAATCAAACATAATAAAACACATGGAGATGGTCATACAAACAACATAACATATACCATATACTCTTAATATAATGGCTCATGCAAAGTGGCTTATTTTAAAGTGTTTCAATCTAAACCTTTATTGATAATGAATCTTTGTACTTAAAGGTTATTAAAGGCTTTATTGTAACAAGGTTTATTGGTTAATTGTTGACAATTGGTGTTTCTTCGTACTTTGTAAGGATTCTAGCAACACAAATCATATTGCTTTTCTCGCTCATATTATATCTTTTAATTTTCCCGCCATAAATATTAGTGTCTTGTCTTTTATCTCTTGTTTTGGTTATAGTGATGTACATGCTCATAAAATATTAGGTAATTATTATTCTTTTCTCTCTTTATTTTTTAATTGAAATGTACGTATTAAAGTATAGATTTCTCACCTAATATAAAACTATTGATTAGTGTTTTGGGCTTAATATTCTGATAATCCACAATGTTCATGCGGAATATTTTTTTGTCTTTCAAGATTTGGAGGCATACCTGAGAGGTTTTCTTTAAAAGAAAAAATTCGCAATGGTGATGTGGAACTTTTTTGTCTTTCAAGATTTGAAGGCATCCCTAAGAGAATTTTTTTAAAAGAAAATTCATTTCATAAAGATTTAATAAAGTTTCAAAGGTTTTTTTATTCCTTTTGTTCCATCAACTCTTCATTGTGAGTGCTTTCTAGTGCTTTTTTTATTTTGGTTAAAAGCTGTATCCACATTTTAAAATAGGTGTTTAAACTTACATAGAATTTGGATTACAATTGATACTCAAATTGCCTCTTAAAGTCAAATTTATAAATTCCATTTTCTTTTTTTGGAAGTACTCGTTCATTTTAGTCTTCAAATTTTTGTTGGAAGTTTCATTATAGTTGTTGGAAACTCATTTTATTGTTTTAAATTTTTTTTATTTATTATTATATTATTTATTTTGTTAGTTTATTTTTAGTTTTTTAAATTTGTGCTGTTTGTAGTTTCATTATTATTTTTGGGAATTGTATAGTTGTTTTTAGAATTTAAATTGAAAAGTTGTCATAAAAATTTGTTTTATAGTAAAATTTTAAAGAGTTAATGTTTGGCCGTATAATACGTATATGTTTTGATGTTTTTCTTGTAATGGGTATTAATCGAAAATATACAATCATTTTTTATATTTTTTTTATTTGAAATTTTACTCTTTCTTTCTTTTTTCTATCTTTCTATCTTCAAAGTTGTAAAATGTGTCTTTAGAGTTTGATTCTAACAGGAAAAAAAAGGTATTCTGATATTATTTATAACAATGTTGTTTAAGAACATATAAATATCATAGAATTATCTACCTAGAAATTATGATAGGAACAAGTTAGAAGCCTTGTTGGATAGATACTATTGGATGACCTACTTGTGTATATTGAAGCTATATGATCCTATGTTAGTGCTTTGTCTGAGGCACAAAGAAGATATCAAAGTTCCCTTCATGTCAAAGTTGTGGACACACATGTTATACACTACATTTGAGATCTTATCGTTAATGACATTGTTCATTGCACCACTCATTAGCTTTCCCTTAAAATGAAGTGAATTTCACACTATCTTTGGTAAATTATTGAGGATAGAAGAAATTATCATTATCGGGAAATGTAAATGTAATTACATCTTACTATGAATGTGTATTCATTCTCCTTGTCAACATTAAGGGGAAATGTTAGAATAGATTATAAGGATTTGATCACTATATAATTTGTCATCTATCTCAATGCTTTTAGAGTGGAAAATTTGGACGAATTAGCTTATAGGAGTAGTTTTATCAGTAATATCCAATTTGGAAAATTAGGTTCTAAAACCTTTTAGGACCATTTTGAGCTCTTAAAAGACATTTTTTGGGAGTTAAACCTTCTTTCTTAAATTCAAGACCATGTAACATTATTCTACACTCAAATATATTTCCAATGGTGCAATAATCATGTAAATCAAAGTCTATACGGAAAAGTTATGCCATCCTAGAAGTTGTCATATTGTTTGACCACCATAGCACAAGTGGATGTCATGGTTAGCTAGGTGGGGAATATGAAGAAGAATCTAGAAGGGTCAAAGTTGCAATTATAGTTCAGAAGTGAAGGAGTCAAACCTCACCTCTAGTTGGTTATCTAGATATGTTATAACTCGGTCACTAGGAGGAAATAAGATTCCATTCATTTCAATTATATCTTGTTCCATAATAGAGTGAAGTAGTAGGGAGTGGGAGTGAGAGAACATAATGAAGGGGTTTATTGTCTGTAGTAGCCTAATCATGCAATGATTATTAAGTAACTCCACATAGAGTGCCTTCTCCTTATACTTGCATTATTTCCATTATAGACAAAAGAGATTAGAGTAGCATCACCTTCCAACTAGGTTTTCTCCATTAATGGTTTCCCAGAGCATACCTTGTGTTCATTGTATTTGTTGTTTGATTATGTTTTATTGATCTCCATTTTTCACATTTTATCTATTACATTGATAAACTGAAAACGATAATTAATAAATATGGAATCTAAGAAAATTAGCCCTCATGGTACAGAT
>APFE030169589.1:18604-34408 GCA_000404065.3 Pinus taeda
TTAATTATATTTTTTAATGTGGAAAACAATTTTTTTATGATAAGTTGATAAAGGAAAAATGAAATTTTGATGTTTTTTATTATATTAAAACAAACAAAACACTTGTTCGGCTCCACGTCATCAATAAAACAAAATCAAGAGTGTATACACACTACTTTAGTATGTATCGTATGACCTAAATTCCTTTAAAATTTTCTATAATTACCTAACTATTGATCTTTGCACTCTCAAATGGTTCTTTTTTTGAGATTTCATGTTTTATTTGTCTTGAGATTTCATGTTTTATTTGTCTTTTTGGGAAAGACCCTTTGCTTTCAGCAACACCCTTTGGGGTGCTTTCTCTATTTTTTTCACGTTAATTTAGTCTCTTATTATGCTGCTCATAAGAAAAACGAAGAGAAAGAGACTAACATGTTAAATTTCAAGGTATTTGTGTTAGCATGTTATTTGGTGAAGTTTTTGATGTTAGGAATTTTTTCTTCTTCTTTATTTTCCACATCTTCAGCAAAACCTACAACTTTCATTAGATGATGGTACTCTTTAATACCTTGCCACTAAGTGGGTTTATGATCTTGCATTCCATTCTTCCCCTTAAAGTGTTTTCGAGGAGCCTTTAATAGAATCAATACAATCCTTTGGATATGAAGCCACTAAATTATGACCTTAATTAAAACATTATTTACATCTAAAGGTGTACATGTTTGTAGTCTAGTTATTACTTCAAACTCTTTCTTGCCACCAAGTTAATTATTTTATCACTAACTATTCAAAAATTACTTTACAACATACAACTTAGTATATGATTTAGAGTTAAGGTGGGGTTACTCATCCAAGATGCTCATTACCTTTGTTGTCAGTGCAATTGTTAAAATGGTGACTTATGACATGTTATACACAACCATTAGACAAGTCATAAAGCTTAGTTACAACAGGGTGATGAGCCCTCTTAATAAGGACTTTAGAAAACATAAGCAAAAAGAATTGTTTTGTTGTGCAAGCATATTAAATGTATTAAGCAATATATGACTTAAAAGAGTGTAACACATAACAATGCATAGAAACACATGTGAAAATTAGAAAGACAACCAACAAAACCAAAAGACATTAACACAGGCTCTAGGGGATGTGCCAACTAAATTAGTATATCATTAGTACAAAATAGCAGTATGTACTTATACACAATATATTTTGTAAATGACTTATTTTGTTGTAAGCTTATTAATGTGTCATCACTTTAACTAAAGTTATTAATGTGTCATCACTAAATCAATGAGTAGTTGTTAGTTACATGCATTAATGATTCACCACTATGTTAATGGAGAGGTATTATGAGAGTTGTATTGAAGGGGTCTACCTTCTCACTTGTAATCAATTTATTACACTATCAAAATAAAAAATTTACTCATTTGAGTATTATTTTGGTGAAGATGTTTTCCTCAATGTTTTAAAAATTGTAAATGCATTCCAGCCCTTAGTCTGAAGTGCCCGCAACCATTTGTCTCTTTCATTATTTCTTGTTTTAGTTTATTGTTGCTTATTTTTGGAGTTATTCCATTCTAATTGTTGAAAAAATTCAAGTTGATATTAGAGCTTGGCGACTCATTTTACATTGTATTATTGAAAAAAGGGATGAAAAGGAATATATTTTTTTTAAATGTGTGTCACATGGTTCAAAACAATTCCTGAATATTTTATATTATAAATTTTAGAAAAGAAATGTAGTGTTATAAATATGGTTATACTGAGAGGGGCAAGGTGAATTAGAATAATAGCCAATTTAACAATTATTAATAATATACAATATTTAACATTATAATAATATACAAATTTCAAACCATTCAACAATCAATCATGTAAATAACACATAGAAACACCAGATGTACATGGAAACCAACAAAGGGAGAAAACCACAAATCTTATGTCTAAATGTTGTTGTAGGTTACATCCTACTATTACATCAACTTTTCTGTCTCCAACTAGAAGGAGACCCACATCTCTTGAATTTACAAGCACCCACTTAAAGGAAGTACCAACTGCCCAATCTTTACAGGATCCAATGTAAAGGAAGTAACAGCTCCCTAAACCTTTACAGGAACCAATCCCCTAATGTGTAGGGACCTACCCACGTTTCCTAGCATATCCCTCTCTCATCCATTCAAACTCATATCCACAAGCTCTTTAACTAATATATTACTGAACTAGTTATTTAAATATGAGATATGCAAATATTTACTTTGCAACACCGATTCTTACTTTATTTCTATGATCCCATTCCTTGCACTTCAAATCTGCAGTTATGATTATTTGCAATGGATTTCTTCATCTTTATCCTAGATTTGTTCATTTTCCTTGATCCACTTTATATTTGAACTTCACCTTTGATCTTATTACAACATTAAGATCTACACAACATCTCTTTTCCTCAAGCTCCATATCTAGTCACAACACTCAAATTTTATAAGAAACTCTTCTACTCACGCTCCAAATCTGGTCACAACAATCAAATTTGCTTAACATCTCTTGTCCTTGGGCTCTAGATATGATTTCAACTTTTAGAGATGTTAGTATTTTCTTTATTTTTCTACAATAATCTCTTCTTATCACATTATAACTTTGTGTGTATTCTACATTCAGGCAAACACTACCTCTTTTTTCTCATACTCAACCTCTGCATAACATAGCACTACCTCCTTTACCTTAGACCTGTGATATTAGATGCCCATCTCATTCTCTTTTCATATCGCAACTCACTCTTGTCATTCCTCAATGACTATGCTATTCTTAAAGTCCATTACATTTTTTCATTCATTTGCATGAGAAACACACTTATCACATCCTCTCCTTTTCTTATACAGACATGACACCTTTTATTTCATCCCTTGTGAACTTTAATTCTTTAACGAAAATTTGACACCCAAACATCAAATTTGAGTCTCGTAATCAATTGATGCTTATCCCTTCATCAATTGAGACCCTAGGCTAGGACCAAGGGCTTATACCTTAAATCACTTATCCTAGGCCACTACATATCATCTAGTTATTAAACAACCACAAACTTCACCAACTCACTCAATGGCTCGATCAATTCAATGACATATAAGTCACTCTAAGCCCCCCTTTCTTATCCAAGCTTTAACACGGGGGGGTCTGCAATTTGTCCTATATGAGTTAAACCAACCCCATTTCATCAGAGTGTGTTAAGTCATCTTGTGTTCCTACCAAAAACAACAGAAACAAAACCACTTCAGCCCCCCTGACTATTTGAACTATAACAAAGGGGGGGTTCTCTTCCTGTCACTTGATGAATGTTGCAACTAACATACAAACTCTCTATCTATCATCTCTCACTTGTTACCTAAGCTTATCTATTACAAATACCTCCAACAATTCTTTGATGGAAAGAAATGTTACCTGTCATCAAGTTTACCTATTACATATGATGGGAAAATATCATTTTGTTGTTGATCGATCGCCACTAAAATAAGATGTCACAATGAATTGCTCTTGCGAATATGGGTGGGGGGTGGTTCCTGATAGGCTCTTTTGTGCTTGCACTTAAACCCCATGTAATTGAGGCCATGAACCTGTCGCTTATCTCTCATTTACTTTTTAACTAACCAACAACATAATCCTTTCCTGCACCTCGTGGATGTCTATGCATCCATATCAATCCGAGATTCATGGATCTAGTTCATGTCCCTTACAACTACTCCATAGCTCCACTGCTAGCTAGATGCTCAACGCAAATTCATGGATCTAAGATTCAGGTTCCACTCCTTTGCATTGGCACTAACACCTTGTTGTACTACTCAACAACCTCCCCATTAAGGTTAATAGTAGAACTAATAAATAAAGGGGACCCTTTTAAATTTAGGATAAAAACCTTTAAGTTTCAATAAAATAAGACAATATTAGTTTCATTTTTCCAAAAAACATGACTAAATGAGAAATCTCCCTTACTGGAACCTTTATATTGGAGCTTAGGCCCACAAAACATATTTGCAAATAAACTACCCATTAGCTTTCGTTTAAAAACTATTATCGGAAGAATTTTATTGGAACATTGTAACATGTCCCCTTAGGATAAGTTGCGATTAAACTTTCCCTGATTGAAGTTTTTGAATGTTTTAAGCCTAAAAGTGATAAAGCACTTCTTTGTGAATATAATAATAAAATCCTGACCCCACAAGATTTTCATGTAGCATTATCAGAGCTCCTAAATATCAGAGTTTTCAAAATGATCCTCATATCATTGATCTTTGATTTCTCGATCCACCGATCTCCGATATCCCTTCCCGCTCATCCTCTGATAAGTAACTTAGTCGATACTACGATATCCACACATCTTCAATACTCTGATTGTTGATCTCCGATATTCCCAATTCTCTGATCTCTGATAAACATCCCGCTACTCATATTAGGACTTCCAATCAGCTTTTATCCTTTCACACCCCCGATATCAAACCTCTGATACAAGACCTTCAATATCCCTTCCCACTTATGTTTTTCAATCGTTACATTATACAAGCCTATCAGAGAGCGAGGATTTCGCAAGTTTCAGTGGTGCAACCATAAGATTTCCCTAATATAATACTTTGATATGTTGATGTGTACAAAATACCATGTTAATTCACATTTTATCATTTAATGGCTGAACGTAATGAATTTATGACTTCGAAGTTCTAAATGATTTCATTATTGCAAAAATCGATATCACTAATATTTTTCTTATTAAAGACATAAATTGTTATGAAATTGGTTATTCAATCTGAGAGATTTTTGAGTTGAGAAAGTTTTCGCTTATTATCATGTTTCTCTTTGCAGGCTAGTCCCAATAAGCAAAGCTCAACGGGAATGTCAAGGGAAACTAAACCCAGGAAAAAACTTGTTTCTCAACAACATCTAGTCGCTCCTCCACCTAAGGCTACTAAAATGCCTGCATTATTCTCAGATACAACCTGCACCCTTGATGTTGGAATTTCTTCTTGGGAAGCCACTTACAATCTCTTTGAAGACAAGGAACCCAGGGTGATAGGAAAAACAATCACAACAGAGGATTTTGCCCCTATTTTTGAAACTATGTATAGCAACATCGCCAATGTGTTCCTACACAGAATTGTGGCCCGACCCAACACTTTGCCCTATACAGACATGGTCAAATGGGTCATTTACCATTAATGAATTGAGCAAGATGTATGATCTACCGTCACCCCAGGAAAAATACGACAAGTATTTTTTAGAGAAATTCATGAAAGAAAATGAGGATGCATCAGAGGTTATCAAAGGATGGAGAAGGGATTCCAAAAAACACAAGCACGAGGACAAGGGTATGTTTTTTATTGCTTCCATTGTCAGACTATATTGTTATATAGTTGTTATGATGTGTAGAATGTTTGGTTATGTTAATACCCATAAATTCTCAGACCAATGGGTACCCTTAATTGATGTTTCTTTTGATGGATATGTTATGGATTAGGGAACCACAATGTCTGATATTCTAAGTATCCGAATCCTCAATCGTAGGAAAAAAATGTACTTTTTAAGAGAACATTGTTCCCCCTTTCTACATGAGTGCCTATATCATAGACGTTATCTGTTTCAATTATAATTTTACATCTATGGGATGGAAATGGACCATAGAATACCCTATGCCTATCCATATCTATCATAACATACTCTAGGAATCCAAGTACAAGCCTCATCTCTATAAGATTTTTCATGGATTTATGTTGCCCTTTCACCAAAGTGTCTTCAATGAGAGAGCTCCTAGACTTTCACTTCAAGCCAACGATGATTTATTATCAATTGGAAGATGGTTTGGAGAGGATCCCTTCACTTATATTGGATTTTCGGCAATCTCGCAAACCCTCATGTGTTGTCCCTTTATGTTCCTGACAAACTCCTAGCCAAAGAGATAGCCTACCAAATTGTAGGGAATGGCCTTTCAAATGTTATGAAAGATAATAAAAAGGCAATGTGGCCTGCCTTTCATATTCAATGTGGTGTCTATGCTCTTGAGAATTTCAAGCATGCTACTGTTGAGATAGAAGAAATTCAGTGTCTAAATTTCCCAACCATTCGAAATAGACAATATGACCATAATGATATAACTAAGAATGTTACTATACAAGCTAAGCTCATGCAATTAACAAATGAGGCAGACATATTTGATGACCTATTTGAATCATTTTCGATTTATTTAGATGTCGAGAAACATGTAGCCACACAGTTAAGTCCTCAAGAATTAACTCAGTTTAAGTAGTACAGGGAGAAAAGGATATCTCACTTACCTTTGGATTTATTGAGGATTCATCAGCAAAATACAGAGCAGGATAAAGTTTCAGAGGTCCCTAATGTATCTCAGACAAAAGAGACAGGTGCTTCTTCTTCCTCACAGGTAGAAGAAACAAGCATAATTCTAGATGAAATTTGGGAGAAATTCACTAAAGAAACAAATCGTAAGAATCTGAAGACTCCATTCTAGATGATCATACAAACTCTCGAAGCCACTGAGAAGACTTGAATTACTATTGAGGTTTCTGATAAAGCTTTTGACACTAATTATTTGGAAAGCATCCTGGTATTCCCAACCTTTGAGGCCGTTCTGAAGATCGAGGAAATTCCTCTTCTTGGTGTGTTTTATAGTTTGAAACATAAAGTTGTGTTTAACAGACAAAAATAAATAAAAATAAAAAATGAACTAACCCAAGCCTTAGTCCCTGGTAATGCTTCCTTTGAAGTAATCTAGAAAGATGCTCAAGCTACTCCTATTGAGGATCTTGGAAGACTTTCACAATTCACAGGAACAAATGCTCAAGCTACTCTTACTGAGGATCTTGGAAGACTTTTACAATTCACATGAACAAATGCCAATGCCATTATTGATAAAGCCTATGAAGTGTAACAACTCCTAAGGGAGAAAGATGAAAGGATTAGGCAGCTAGAACAGGGTTTGGAGAATGAGAAACAAGTAATTGCTTAACAATGGTAAGCACAACGTGTAGAACTACAGAAGAACTTCAATGACTTAAAGATTCATCATGAATATGATATAAGAATCAGGGATACTCAGATCCAGGAACTTCAAAAAAATATTGAGCAATTAAAGGTCGATCCCAAGATAGCCGAATCCAAGAAGGAAGCAGGAGAACTAAACAATATCCTTTCTCAACAACAAGTGGTTTTCTGTCATAAATTAGCCACTATCCACAACTTGTGTCAATCAAGCGATTCACTAGTGAATCAATTGTCCAATTTGAGGACATACTGTAGGGAAGTCGAGGAGAAGATTTCTGATTTTATAGGCTGGAAGGACAGTACTGAGGGAAGATCAACTGATCTCCCTAAAATTGAAGAATCACAAAAATAAATTGTTTTCCAAGAGTGGGAAATAAGACTCAAACATGCAAAAATGGAAATCTTCGGTGCCAGAGACATTTCAAACAATATCACAGAATCAATCAGCGATAGCCTATTACATGCCAGCCTGATTTCAGACTACCCTGAGGATAGTTTACCTGATGTAATTTTTTTTACTAAAGCATGGCAAGAATAATCGAAAAAGAAGGCTGAGAGGATAAAAAATATGTCAAAGGCTGGCATGGAATGCCATTGGCATATCCTAGTTAAACCGCATAGTCAGTGGTTGATGATGAGGTGTCTCGCCAATGCTACCATTCATATGATTCCAGCACTCTGTGATGCACTATTCACTACACGGATGCGCATACAACTTCATCATCCATCTGAATTAAAGCCAATGACAAATACATGTGAACTTCGACAGCTTATGGGAGAGCAACCTTCATCTCAATCATAGTTATGTTTTTACAACTGTAATCTATTATTGTCTTTTACTTTATTTTAAGTGTGGTTTGTTAAAACCACTTCAGTATTTTATGGTACTTTTCTATATTTGTATTTTCATTAGAGACTATAAATCCCCTTCATTGATATGAAGAAGGGGTTCTGAATTTTGGCAGGAGATCTTTTGGTTTTCACTACTATAACTTGCAACAATCTTAATAGAAAGAAAAACCATTACTGTTTCACTTATGAGAAGAGTCAACATATATCAGGTACTACTATTTGTGTATTATTATTGTTTTTATGATTTGAATGGTTATTTTAATTGTGTTTAACATATATGTTTTTACAAGCGATTAAGTTGTATCATTATTGATGTGTTTAATTGAAATCTTTCAAGTATATTCATGAACAACATTATCTTATATGTGAAATGTATTTCAACAACTAATTCAATTAACTATTTAATTAAATTAGTTATCTTTATTCGTTTTAACCTCACAAAGGACCTGATGATCTATATTGTCATGTTTAATGCGAGATATTTCTAAAGTCACATATATAGAGAAAGCTTTCCTGGGATAGATATTTTAAGTCTATTTATTCTTATTTCTTAGTTTCATTACATATTCAGCCCCACACTTATATATCTCATCCATTTTTATATCCTTTACAAACGGAAATTGGTCCCAATAAATCCATTCGGAGCCACCATTCCAAATGGAAAAGGAGATTCCCTAAGTTCCAAACCGAGTGGTTTTCCTTGAAGTTGACGCATAGAATTTTGATCCTTCAACACACCTCCATTAGAAGGAATGACCAAATGGACTTGTGTGTTATGAAACCAACTCACAAAAAGATAGAAAAGATAGATCACCGAATTAAAAATCAACTTCTTCGAGGGGGCAACCTCCTTTACATTACACAAATGAACAATTCTTCGATGATACAAATGACAAGACCTCCTTTCTATATATAGGACTCTAAGGGGTCATAATACAATTAGGGCCAACATAACAATAATAATGTAAGGGCACAACAATAACAATAATGGGCTTCTATGGAGCACAATAATAACAATATGGAGAGTACATGGGCACAACAATATAATAATGGGGTTGCACTAATAACAATACGGGGTTACACTAGTAGTATAGGGACCTAACATGCCCCTCTCATTCAAAAGTGTTGTCCTCAACGCTTGAGTAGTTATGGATGCTTTTGTATAAAATTCTCATCCTCCCATGTGGAATCTTCAGTGGGTTGATTCTTCCACTTGATGAGATACTATGAAATTGATCGATTTCATAGCTGTTGGGTTCTTGTTTCCATGACTACTTCAGGTTCCAATATGATTTTTCCTTCCTCATTAAGTTCGGACAATCTTGTTTGAACTGGGAGATTGTCACCTATATCCTTCTTTAAGCATGAAACATGGAAACTGGGGGCACTCGGGAAGATGTAGGAAGCTCCAATTTGTATGCCATAGTACCAATCTTTTACAGCACCTTATAAGGACCATAGTACTTTGGTGACAATTTATTATCCTTCTTAGGTTGCTTGAGGGACATTTGTTTGTATGGTTATATTTGTAAAAATACCCAGTAGCCTATATCAAAACTTCTTTCATTGCGATGTTGATCTACCTGATGTTTCATTCAATTCTGCACAAAAGTCAGGTTATCCTTTTTCTTCTTGATATGTCCTTTCTTGAGAGTTTGAGGAGTGGTAATTCTTGCCAATTCATTACAAGATATGGTTGAATTCATTTCTCCTTTTTTTGGGGTTGTTTCCTAGTGTATATCCTCTTCTTTTGACATTTCTTGATCCTTTTCTTCCTCCTCTTGACAATCAATGTAAAATAATTTCTTCTCAGCACACTTATGACCTTTAGTGTATTTTCTATCACAACTATAACAAAGGTCATTTTCTCCTTTTCCTTCCAATTGTTGTGGTGTCAACCTTGTAGGTTGTGAAAGGCTAGGAGCAACAACACTTGCATCTTTATAATTGTGAGTGGTAGGATTTCTTGTTTCCATAATTTGCTTTCAATTTTTCTTTCCAACTTGAATGCCTTCTCTAATGAATCAGGTTCCCAAAGACGAACCTTATGTTGAATGTTATCCTTTAAATTCCCTATGAAGACATCAATCCTTTGCTTCTCTAGAATATCATTTACCCTTATATTCAATTTTTGGAAGTCCTCAATGTGTTATGCCATTGCACCCTTTTGTTTGAGATTTTTCAATTGGCTAAAGAAGGTGTTTCTGTCTATATCCTCATAATGTGCTATCATTTCTTCCGTGAAAATTGACCAAGTGACAAGTGGTTTATGAGAACAAAGCCCTTTATCCCATAAAAAATGATTCGGTTCTAAATATAAAGATGCAATACTTACCTTTTGTAACAGTTGCATGTCATGTAGATCAAAATATTTCTCCATCTGTAGTATCCATGTTATGGGATCCTTGCCATCAAACTTCCTCATATCGATCTTTGGAATATGGTGGGTCTTCAATCCAATGTTAGATTCTATGAAATCATGATTAATATTTATTTTGATCTCATCATGAGTTTCCTCTACTACCTTTTCATCATTAGGAGGACTTTCTTATAGCAACTTTGTCCCACCTTCCTTCAAACCCTCCATGTCTTGATTCAAATCTTCCATGCCTTTATTCAAATTTACTTCCCTACCATCGATATTAGCTTCCATGACACATATAAAAACATGTATCTTAGCTTTGATCGCATTCCTCAAATCATCCATCCAATTTTGCTTACTAGGTGTTTCTATTTTCTTGATTTGAGTCATTCTTTTTCTTGCTTTTAGTAGTTCAATCTTGAATCTGTTGTATCTCTAAAATTTTTAATCTACAAGATTTGAAATTATGACTTGCATTTTTCCTTTGTGTCCTATTTCCAATCCCACCAGTCTAATCGAAATTAGATTATCCAAGAAAGAGTTATGCCCAATCTCCCAAGATGACATGATTATATACTTTTTCATTAGAGTGAATTTGTATGAAGTTCCACGTGTCATTGTTTCGACCTTCGGACCTGAAAATAATACACAAAAAAATAACGTTCGTTCTCTTTCTGTAACTTCTTATGAAATTTCAATCTGATACTCAGAGAGAAAGTTATGACGATTTTCCCAAGATCGCCTGTTTGGGATGTAATTCGGGACCCTGCAGAAACCCTAAATGTCTTGGACCGTATCTCCAAAAATATAGCGAAACAATATCTGAAATTTGGGCCAGAGCTTCACCACGATTTCGGCTCAAATGGGTTTTAATTTCGGAGTCTGAACCTTCGTCGAAAAATAAGTATAGTGAAAATTCCACAATGACCTGTTTGAGATGGAATTCTGGAGCTTGCAAAAACTCTAACTTCCTAAGATCATATCTCCGAAAATGTAGCGAGACAAGATCTGAAATTTAGACCCAAGGTTCAGGAATATTTCATATCAAATGGGTTTTTTTTAAGCTTCTGAAAGTTTGTAGAGAAATAATTATAGCGAAAATGTCACGATGACCTGTTTGGAGCATCAAAACCCTAGAATCCAAACCTCTAATACCAAATCTTATGAAACCAACTCACAAAAAGATAGAAAATATAGATCAACGACTTAAAAATCAGCCTCTTTGAGGGGGAAATCTCCTTTGCATTACACAAATGAACAATTCTTCGATGATACAAATGACAAGACCTCCTTTCTATATATAGGAGTCTAAGGGGTCATAATACAATCATAGCCGACATAACAATAATAATGTAAGGGCACAACAATAACAATAGTGGGCTTCTATGAGGCACAATAATAACAATATGGGGACTACATGGGCATAATGATATAATAATGGGGTTGCACTAATAACAATAAGGGGTTACACTAGTAGTACATGGACCTAACATTGTGCCTCCAAAATCGAAATAACAGAAAAATGCCAAATTGCCTAACACTATGGAGCATTGCAAAATATCTCCTTGGTGTGAATCTTGAGGCTATGGCACCTCACTTGCTAGGTCATTTCCACCTCATCTACTACATCAATACCATATGTCACTGAAAAAAGGGGCACTTGGCCACCCAAAATGACTAAATCCACCTCCATGTGTCATGATCACAGAGTGCCACATGTCAGCATGTACATGTCAGTGCCATGTGTCATCATCTCATTAGGCCAAATCATTGGTCTACCACTTCTTTCTACCAAGTCATCTTTCCATGTCATCTAGGATCCACTTGGTGTTGGGAACTAGGTAATCTGGGATTCAACCACTTTATTAAGTCTTTCATTATTGATCTCCTTGATTTTTGGATGCTCGAATGACCTTGAAACCTGAATAAATTTGGTTGATCCAACATTTTCATGTCTAGCACTCAAGTGCTCATCCACCTTGCTCTAACCCTGGATGGTTAGATGTTTGTGAGGTCTAGAACCATGAATGTAGGGAGCCATGACTTAACTTCAAACTAATATTTCTCTTCATCCTTAGGGAGCTAGGCTAGGTGCCATATATCACTGGAAATATATCTAAGAGGACTATCCAACCAAGCACTTGCCACGTGCTTTTGTATAAGATACCCGCAGAAAAAATTCCTTCAAATATAGGAAACCAACAATCCGAAAACAAAACAAACTCAATAAGTAGCCAATATATTAATGACATCACACTATTAATAGACTGAATAACTTCCCTTTGAACTTTACATCATTGTCTGGACTTTGACATCAGGGACAACAACACGTTGCCAACATGTAGATCTATAATCTACTCAAACATTTGTGTGGTTTAAATTTTTTTCTCTAATAAGAGGTTGTATGGTCAAAATATTACATATTTAAAATATGTTATTTTTATAGTTTTTGTTTGTTTGTTTGTTTGTTATGACCATGTGTCTATTCTATGTATTACATGGTAGATAACTTATGATAGACTACCCAAATTGAAGCTACATAAAGCCATTTGATAGGATTCTTTCATAGTTTTGATTTGATATATTTCTAATTAATATTCAATGATTTTCAAACTATCCAATTTGCCACCAATTTTCAAGGCCCTAGCAAAAATATGAAAGCCATAATTGTCGCAATCCTTTATTTTTGCATGAAATTGTAGCATAGCTTATCTAGTATATGTTGTAGAATTATTCTTGGATCATAATGATATATTTTGTATGGCACTTGGCATAATTATTGAAGGTCGTAATGAAATTGATTCATGGATAGATCTATAATATGACTATGAATAATGATATGGAGGTATCCTCCAATGATGGGAACATGACTACTTGTATATTATTTTTCTTGATTATACTCTCATTTATGATGAATCTCCATGTTAAGTGGATTTAGAAGAGGAATGAATGGTCTCCTAGCTTCTCATAGAGGAATAAGTGGAATGATATGTAAACTATTGTAGACATTTTGTTGAAATAGCTCATCACAACATATCTTATAATATTATGAAATCTTAAAATATGCAAATTCATTTTTCCTTATATCCCATATTAATTATTTATTAACTTTCCTTCAATTATATGAAATATGAAATGAAGGAACATGCACAAGTATACACTATCCACACAAATTAACACAAGATTTATCTCAAGAAATCCAATATAGGAGAAAACCCAACTAGAAGGTGAGGCTCATTCTTTTCTCTCTTTACTTTAGTTGTAGAATGCACATACAAATGAATGGGAACTCACTATGAAGTTTCCTTTTGACATGGTAGCCTAATGACTACTAAAAAACCATCCTCCTCTATTATTCTCACAAAATACCATTCTCAGATGTTTTGTTTAGATCTGGAATAAGATATGATGCTAAATAATGGAACCCCTTATCCTCCTAGAGGCTCGATATTTAAATAACCCATTAGCCATATAGGGGTATGGTTTTGACTTCCTTAACCCTCGATTGTGATAAGGTCTTAGACCTGCTAGAATATTCTTGAAAATATGCTTGTGGCTAGACCCATATGTGTGAGTAATGCAAGGAAAACGTGGCATCCGTTCATACCATGGTGGTCAACAAAGTAAGTTAACTTGTGGGAGGCCTTTCACTTACTAGATCTAATTGAGGTGATTTTGCACCATTGGAAAGGTATCCATGAGTATATCAATGTCGAGGGTGTGAACATATGCTCTAAACATTGAAGCCCAAAAATTTTCTTTTGATGCCTCAAAATGGCTCCAAAAGGTTTGAAAACCCAATGTTAAGGATTGAGAGATATCCAAAAGAAGTGAGATGTAAATATCTTGATACTTAAGATCCCAAATTAAGATGGAATTATGTTGGTTTTATTATACACATTTAACTATAAATTACCATGAATATTCCACTAGAACAACTCATAACAACAAATCTAATCAAATAACTGGAATCTATACTATGTAGGTTAATTTTCATTTAGATCTCATATTATTTAATAGTTGATTTTCTATTTAAATGAATGAAATGACTATAATGAGAAAAATTGAGATAAAAAAATATCAACACCATCCACAATAGACACAAGTTTTACCCTAGGAAACCATTATGGGAGAAAACCCAAGTAGAAGACGAGGTTTCTCTGCTCTCTTTTATTTGGTATAGAAATATGCAATTACAAAGGAAAAGGTACCCTCTATGGATTTACCTAAGAACTATGGTTTATAAGGATGTTATAGACCCTTAACCCCCTTTGTTTTTCTCTCTAACTTCCCACTCCTAGTTCCTCTACTCAACTATGGAATGAAATATAGTGGCATAGAATGGAACCCCTACTCCTCCTAGTAGTTCAAATTTTAACATAGTTTAATAGGGAATATGGCT
Organism: Pinus taeda; assembly: GCA_000404065.3. Lineage (NCBI taxonomy): Eukaryota > Viridiplantae > Streptophyta > Pinopsida > Pinales > Pinaceae > Pinus > Pinus taeda. The sequence continues at coordinate 33,238 of APFE030169589.1, forward strand.
AAGCTTTGACTCCCTCAACCCTTAACTAGAGTTATAGTATTGGACCTTCTAGATTCTTCTTGAAATTCCACACATGGATAGCCCCACTGCATGAGTTGTGCTGTTTAATGTGGCATCTTCTCGTACCATGGTAATTAACATAGTGCTATTTTCAAGAGCTACCTAATTGAAGTTATGCAATTTCACAAACTCTAACACTACATATTGATATCCAACCACCATTTTCATTGGAACAACTCCATGGTACTATTTCAATGATCAAAACATGTAATTCTAACAACCTATAACAAATATTATTAAAATTGTAAAGAAAATTGTAAACCACCATTCTCAATGGAACAACTCCATGATACAATTTCAACAATAAAAACTTGTAATTCCAACAATCTATAAGAAATTTATTAAAATTATAAAGAAAATCATTGGAAAGTAAGAATCGTTTATTAAATATATATATACATAATTTGCTACTAGATTCACAGTTACTATAACTTAATGATATATATAGATAGTTTGCGATTAGATTCACAGTTACTGTAATTTAATGGTTACTTGCTCCTAGATTTGTTTATATATTTTTTCCACATTAAAATTTATTATTACAATGTTTATTTATTTATATTTATTTTATAAAAATATTATTTGAGTTGATAAAAAATCACTTATTTAAATAGTGTTAAATAAAAATGCCTTATTCTCCTCATCTTTCAATAGTTGGTCTGATTTTCTTTTTGTGTAATGTATATGCACTTTTTATGTGATGTATATATAGACATAGACTTTAAATGATTAGTTTATTATTTTTTAATTCATATTAAATATTTATAAGATATAATTTTTAATTTTATATAACATATTATAGATAATGTCAATATCATACTAAAATTAATACCTCAAAATTCAAAGGTGACAAAACATGGCTAAACATTCACATATATTTTTTAAGTTTTGAATTAACAATGGATCTTGAAAGTCCCCATACATGTAAGGAGCCACTATTCTTTAAGACTTCAAGTATCTATGTTATGAACCAGCTCAAGAAAAGATAGAAAAGATAGATCAATGTCTTAGAATTCAGCCTCTTTGAGGGGGCAACCTCCTTTACATTACATAAATGAACAATTCCTGGATGATACAAATGACAAAACCTCCTTTCTATATATAGGAGTCT
>APFE030169589.1:40921-73453 GCA_000404065.3 Pinus taeda
AAATATAAAGTTTCCATACGTACCTTTTGTGTGTTTTGCACATTATTGGGATCGAAAAATTGCTCCATCTGTAATATCCATGTTGCGGGATCCTTGCCATTAAACTTCCTCATAATGATTTTTGGAATATGGTGGGTCTTCGATCCAACATTATAGTCTATGGAATCATGATTAACATTTCTTTTGTTCTCATCATGAGTTTCCTTTAGTACCTTTTCACCATTAGTGACCATTCCTTGTAGCAACTTATTCATATTTATTGTCTCTTTCATCTTATCATCCATGCCATCATTTTTAGCGTCCATGCCATTCATCTTAGCATCCATGCCATAGCTTCTACGCCCTTCTTTAAATAATCCATCTTAGCTTCTACACCTTCCTTTAAACCATCCATCTTAGCTTCTACATATTTCCTTAAACCATCCATCTTAGATTCTGTTGCTTTTTGTGCAAGTGACATTTGTTGCACTTTTTCTTGTAATTTTGATATATCATGTAGCATTTCTTCCTCTTCTTCATGAGTCATGCTAGAGCTTTCAGGTTCCTTGCTAGGTGTTTGCATTTTCTTTCCTTGGGGCATTAGTTACCAATAATAATGCTCTACTATGCCCTTTGAATTCCTTCAAAATAAATTTCAAACCAATCTTAAGCAAACATTTAAAAAAATATACACACATTTTTTCACGTTGTAGGAGCTCGATATTGCCTCTGATGTATCTCTGTAATTTCGGATCATCCAGTTCTGAAATTGCGACCTGCAGTAGCCCTCTGTGTCCTATTTCCAATGCCACTAGTTTGACCCCAATTGGATTCTCCAATGAAGAGTTATGCCAAATCTCCCACAGTGACCTGATTATAGACTAGTTCAGTAGAGCGAACTTGTACAATGTGCCACGAGTCACTGTTTCAACCTTTAGCTCTGAAAAATATATAGAAGAAACTACAATCCGTCCTCTTTCTGCACCTTCTTACAAAATTTCAATTCAATGTTCAAAGAAAAAGTTTTGACAATTTTCCCCAGGTCACCTGTTTGGAATGTAATTCAGGAGTCTGCAAAAAGCACAGCTTCCTCAGATCATATCTCTGCAAATATAGCACAAAAAGCTCTGAAATTCGGACCCGCGATTTAGCGCGATGTCTTCTCAAATGGGTTTTGTTTTCAACTTTTCAAGCGTCGCAGAAAAAAGGTTATAGCGAAAATGCCACGATGACCTATTTGGAGCAGCAAAACCCTAGAATCCAAAGCTCTGATACCAAATGTTATGAACCAGCTCAAGAAAAGATAGAGAAGATAGATCAACGCCTTAGAATTCAGCCTCTTCGAGGGGGAAACCTCCTTTACATTACATAAATGAACAATTCTTGGATGAACAAATGACAAAACCTTCTTTTCATATATAGGAGTCCCCTAAGGATCCAATAGAACACCACCCGACCTAAACAATAATAATATAAAGCCACAAAAATAACAATAGAGGGATTCTATGGGGCATAGTAATAACAATATGGGGGCAATAGGGGCGCAACAATATTAATAAGGGGTACAACTACAATAGTAATGGGGTAATCACTAGTATTATAGGGACCCAAAAATCTATATTTATTTTCAAGAATAAAAACTTTAATAACTTTTACTAATTCCAAAAAAATTTAATAACTAATTCCAAAATACTGTTGGACACCTAATCCTCTATGGGTTAGTGTGGAAGCGAAATAGACTAAAGAAGTCCAAGAGACCTTGGGATGTGGAACCCAACGGTCAAACCATGTACTATAAATGTATATGTTTTGTTAATAAAAAATGTACTCTCATGTTTTATCTTTCATATTATGTTGTTGCCATGTGTGTCTTTAACATGGTACCAGAGCAGGTGTATTCCTGCCCTCCATAATTACTTTGAGCCACTTGTTTTATGGCCTTACTGTGTAGGTAATTTCTGCCATCACTTTTGCATTTCATGAATATTTTCTCAGCTAAATTCTAGCTGCAACCTCTGACATTTCTCTAGCGCCATTTTTGGCTTCTAGCTCCATTTTGTGACTCCCTTCTGTCATTTTTCAGAAGTTTGTATTGCATTTTTCTGCCATTTTACCTATGTTCTGCCTATTATGCAGAATTCACACCTTTGCTCTGACATGGTATAATATAATACGCTGCCCATTTGACAAAATTCAGTTTCTCCAGTATGCCCCTCCATACACCTCGCCTCCTCCCAATACGCTGCTCCTTGCTCTAATACGCAACCAACTCTCATATAATCTGTGGTGTCAGTTACCTGAAGCCTACTCCAACTGACAATACAGTGTCATATACATTTATTTTCTCTTAATAGTCCGCCCTCCAAACAGTTATGCTCGGTGATCTCACTGGTCCGACTTGCTAGAATGGAATTGCTGGTGGCCACGGTGGTGATGGCGACTCTGATGGTTCTTGGTGGAGATAACCATGGTATCAGAGCGTGATATTTTAGAAAAAGTCAAAATTACTTAAGATGTTTGCAAAATCCATCCAACTGCACACAAAAATCTCGCCCATTGTCTGCAATCGTTCTTGTTTATTGGTTTGTGGAGAGTTAGATCACCAAAAATGGGGATAGTACTCTTTCTGTCCTATTGTATTTTTGCTCACCAGTCTGCCCGATTTGAATCAGATAGGGTATGATTTAACTCAGTATAGGCATTTATCGACAGAGAGTATTCATTAGCTCTAGATAAGTCGAGGATTTCGAAGAAGAATTCTGCAAACCAACCAGGGAATTTTGGTGCCTCCACGCAGGACTTCGTCCACCTGAATTTTGACATCCTATTTAAACCAGGAATTTCGGCCTCAAAGATATTAGCCTCATAGGTCTCCTATACACCTAGCGACTCAGCCCTCCACACTGCATTGCAGCAACAACGCATCAATATAATGCTCTGTTGATAACGCTGCGTGGGATCGATTGAAAACTGGAGCGCGGTGATATTAAATAAGTTGAGAACACATAAACTATGAACCAGTGGTATTGTAATGGACCGGAGATGATTCAAACAAGCCAGAGAGAGGAGTGTAATACCAATCAGTAAACACAAGCATAAGCGAAGACCCTGCCAGCGTTGTTCAATTTGAACGCTGCCTTGAATGCCTCTCCTCCCACGTTTCACTGCTCACCTCAACCATACCCCATTCCGCCATTTCCAGATTGCTGAATTTAGCTGTCCTGCGATTTAATTCGGTTTCGGATAGTAGAGTTGAATAAAATTTGTGTTGTGAAATTGAGCTTCTGTGCTCTATAATTCGACAATAATCCATGGCATATAAATAAAAGTCTGGTAGTGGAGTTACCCAAGCATAGTTTGTGAGTTAATTCTAAAGTGAAATTATATCTACTAGTATATAAGCTCTCCATTGATTAAAGTCATGGATTGAAGCAGACCATATGTGTTGACAACATTAAAGATTCAAGCCCTCTGTTGATATTGGTCGAAACTTATGGTGCATTGAATCTCTGCATGCCTCTCTTAAAATTTATGCATCGAAGAATCGTGCATTAAATCTCTGCATTTACAACTTCTCTTAAAATTTGTGCATCAGAGAATGGTGCATTGAATGCATTGAAGATTCAAACTCTGCACATTGAAATGAAGGAGGGAAATTTTGCTTTTTGTTGGCAGTACTGAGTCATTGCTCCGTTTTTATTAACTTTTTCTTCTCGATGAAAGGATATGCATGTTGCTGAAGTACATCATGTTGGATTTGTTCGCGGACTGACTTTTGCCATCGAAACTTGAATTGAAAGTGGATTTGTGATATTGGGTTGCTGGTGAACATTGGTTAAACTGTGCATGTTGTTGTGTATTAAAAAAAAATGGTGTTGGAACGTTGTTCATTGATGATTCCTGCACATGAATTGATACCATATGGTTCCAAACTCTTTGTTGATCGTTGTTCGTTAAAATTGGTATGTATTTATTTTGATTGAGGTTGTGTGATGGTGTCAAATATACCTTGAAACGGTACAGAAAATGGATTATAATTGGTTGTATATGGGTTATAATAGACATATGGTAAATCCTTTTTAAAGCTGGTGGTAGTCTATTAAAGTTCGTTGAAATGTTTTGGATGGTGGTATATAATGGTTATATAATGAGATTTTTGGATGGTGGTAAGAAAATCCATGTTCTATGTTAATGAAAAATTATCATTTCAATTTATGGACATAATAGCATGTGGGGTTTTCGATATTTGAACTAATTTGGAGATTGGAGACTATTGAGAGCTTCTTTGTATTAGCATTGTATTAGAGTTTGGAGTGCGTTGAGATCTTCATTGTTTTACTATTTTTTGAGGATGGCTCCAATTGGTGCAATATTAGAGTCATTGGACAATATAATACTCTCTACTATGGATAATACAATCAAAATCAACAAGGATTTTCTCACCAATATTCACTATTGTTTACAAGATGTACATGACAAGATTGAATTTTTAGAGCTTGAATCTTAGCTACAACAAGCAGAATTGCAACAATGGAGTCATCATTTTGAACCTGTTTCTGTTCAGAACAATGAAACAGACTCCCACAAGTAGCAAGTCAATATTGTTGAAGTTCATTTAGATCCAGTGCCCAATAAAGCATCAGTTGTACATACAGATGCAGAAATTCAGTCTGCACTTCCCAAGCCCATCATCAGACCTTGGGACGAGCTTGTCCACAACAAGCCAGAACTAGTCTTGGATATGACAAAGATGTGTCCTTTCATATTCTAGACTACTCCAAACTAATCCAGTTTCAAAGTGCTAGATTTCGTCAGGACGGTTCATCTTCACCTGCTCCTCATGACAGTTCACCTTCAACTATTTTAGATTTTGGTTCTCTTCCATAACAACCACAATAGATTATGAAATTCCAACACTGTGACCGAGTTGGCCCTCTGAAATATCACTGTTTTGATCTTCATCCATGTAAGCACTGTCATAAAACCAGTCATTCTTCAAACGGATGTTTCAAAAACAAACCTCTTGTAAGAACAAAGATTCATCTTGGATGGATCGCTTCTTAGCAATGGGCATCAACAACCAAGAAGATTATTTCAGTCACATGTCAGAACTTGTTCAAGAGTATTGAACAGTCTTGCAGTTGAGTCTTCTCCGTCATCTCACCTTATATCTGACAGGGGGGAAATGATGGTCATCTACAAGCTTCAAAGCCACATCAAGCGAGTTTGAGCCACAACCTGTCACACCAGGTTCAGAATTGTAGCCAGAGACAAAGATGCCCTGAGCATGCCTTCAGTTGGTAATTTGGGACACTTCCTCTAGCAGAAGACTTCATCTTCTTGCCAATTTCGGAAGAGTTCCAGAAATAGAATTGGGGACACTTCCTCTAGCAGAAGACTTCATCTTCTTGCCAGTTTTGGAAGATTTCCAGGAATTGCATTAAGCATTCTAGAGTTGTTGGTCATCCTTAAACCATCATAGGTTGAGACTTCCCTTTTCAGGTTGAAGTTCTCCCTTTTATGTGGGGTGAGACCTCCCTTTCATGGTTGAAGGTTTCCCTCTTCAAAAATATCAGAAGCCACTTCCTCTAGCAGAAGACTTGAGCTTCATGCAGACTTGGAAGAGTTCCGGGAACTGCACTGAGTGTTCCCAGTGTTGGTGGGTCATCCTTAAACCACCACCCTTTATACCAACATTTAGAGAGCACATCAGCCTAGTGCTGCCATGCATTTTTTGCACATTTGTATTACAACTCTCTTCTTGGACTCATACATAACCCTTCGGATTAAGGGGGGGAATGTTGGACACCTAATCCTCTATGGGTTAGTGTGGAAGTGGAATAGACTAAGGAAGTCCAAGAGACCTTGGGATCTGGAACCCAATGGTCAAACCATGTACTATAAATGTATATGTTTTGTTAATAAAAAATGCACTCTCATGTTTTATCTTTCATATTATGTTGCTGCCATGTGTGTGTTTAACACCAACTATATAATGTCGGGTGAATATTTTTAAAAAAATTCAAAAATTTAAAGATTTTATATAATTTTTTTTGGAAAAAAATAATTTAATTTTATTAAATTTGGGATATAATTTAAAATAAATGAAAAATGACAAATCTCTTTTCCAAAAAAAAGGATAAAAATTAGCTGAAAAGATAAATTTAAAATTTAAAAGTTTCTATATGATATTATTTATAATATTGAATATATAAATTTATATGGTTCAATTTAAAAACATTTTAAAAAAGTAAATTGTTAACCATTATTTCAAAGGAAAAAAATGCCATGTTAATTACTTCATTTTCCATGATTAAATATTCTCCAAATTTATTTATTAAGTGGATTGAAAGTAATCTTTAGAAGGAATATTAAGAATTTTCCCTTAAAATATAATGCAATGTTAGATTATTGTATTGCATGTTTTTCATGATACTCAAAATTAAGAAGACAAAACCAATTGAATGTAATTCGACGGACCTCAAGTGAGGAGCCACTGAGGCTGCTACAATGTTGTCTCACATTCATTCTATCATACTCAATTGGAAACACATGCAACCTCACCACACTATCGCAAACCCAAAACCAACATGAGCCTTGCTCTGATACCAACTCAAAATTAGGAAGACAAAACCAATAGAATGTAACTCCGCAGACCTAAGTTAAGGAGCCCTTGAGGTTACCACAACATTGTCTCACATTAATGATCAAAACAAACAATACAAATTTATAGGAGTACATTTAGTTAGGGAGATCAAAACACGATCTCAACGATACAATTACATTCTCCATTATTTCTAAGTATGAGGTTATGGAAGTTAGGCAAAAAAAGAGATGGAGTTCAATATAGTTCCTTCACATATCCAATTTATAGACATTGTATCTATCCATTACATGTTGCATATTTAATTTATGGTTATGAATTAATCTAGATTTATATAAAGATGTTAAGTTGAATCAAATCTCTCAAAAATATTTTTAAAATATAATTAAAAATTTACACTTTAATTTTTTTTTTATTTTTCTATTTTTATTAAAATAATAATTAAATAATTTTAAACTAAATTATATATTTTTATATTCATAAATATATCATTAAACTATTATTTAATTAATATTAAAATACCAATATTATAATTTCTTCCATCTTATAAAAAAATGTCATTAACTTATCCATTTTAAACCTCCCACCTACTTTACAAAATGTGTATCTGCCTTTAATAATCAAATTACGTTTTCTATGATACAGATACCTCATAAATTCAAAAGCCATTGCACTTTTTATAACTTTGCATGATACAATTGTGAAGCAACTTGAGAACAAAAGCACCTTTGTCGGTGTCACCTAACAAGCACAAGAATGATTGCAAACTTTAGACTTTGATGTTGTCCATCATTACTAAGGACAACCTTAATGGTCTCACCATGAATTACTACTTTTATTTTTTGGATTAATATAAGTTAAACTAAATTAATTTGGTATAAAATATTATAAATTTAATGAAAATTTAAAAAATTATTAGAAGTATATCATCATGACTTTCAAATCTTTTTCCTTATTCAAAACAAACTCAAAACATCACAGAATTTTGATATTCAAAATATCTTAAAATTAATCAAAATTGTAAATTAATAAAAAATTTCAATTTTTTTTAACACTAACTATCAATAATTAAAATTAAATTTGTTATAAAATCAGTTCACGCCCACAACAATTCCTTACAAAGTCTTTACTATCTCCATCTCCATCTCTCGGCCATTTCAAGCTCTTTGATAATTAGCCTAAAGGTGAACAATTTTAGTAAGGATTTTGAGGAGACAAGGTTTCACAAAATAGTGAGCTTTTGAGGAGAGAAGACTTCACAAAATAGCGAATTTCTTCCTCAAGATTATAGGTGAACAATTTTAGTGAGAATTTTGAGGAGACAAGGTTTCACAAAATAGTGAGCTTTTGAAAGAAGACTTAAAAAAATAGCCAATTTCTTCCTGAAGATCCATAATAGCAGAATCAGCCTAAAAAATATGAATATGGATTAAGCCATTGTGAGTGGTCCCTTAGACCCCAAGATCTCGTAGAGTCATTAAAAACCATTCCATTTAGTGTCATTTAACGAGCTTTTGGAGAGAGAAGACTTCACAAAATAGCGAATTTCTTACTCAAAATCCATAACAGCGGAATCAGCCTAAAAAAAATCTGAATATAAATTATGCGATTATGAATTATCAATTAAATCCAAAATCTCATAAATTCATTAAAAACCATTTCATTTCATTTCTTGGTGAAAAAAAATAAAAAAACCATGAGGTACTTATTAAGCTTAAAAAATCATTTGACATCTACAAGTATTACACTCTAGTATAGTCTAGTCTATTGAATCATTTGACATCTACAAGTATTACACTCTAGTCTAGTCTATTCTATGAAGGGAGAGGTACCTAATGATAGGATTCGACACAAAATATAAATGTCCTCCCTTGGCAGGTACCAATGTGGATTCTTACTCCCCTCTACACGCCACACCTTCTATTATAAACAGACCTTGGTTGGACCAGTAGGCACAACAGGGTGGACCTTTGCGGCGCATTGAATTCGTACTCAGCTCCGCTTTCCACATGTGACCGTAATGCGTACAAATAATAATAATAATGCCATATATAGTCTGGGCCCCACCAGCGGCGTACCTACCTCCAATCGCAGCCCACTGAAAGCATTCCCTACCTCTTATATCTCCTGCACGCCACTGACTCGGACTCGCACCTGCTGACGTGCTAACCGATAACAGAGAATGGCCAACTCCCATCTTCCAACTTCCTTCCTCCACGCCGGCGGTTTCTGCAAACGACAAATTAACGTTTGGTTCATCCGAAGTCTACCCTGGGCAGTGGCGGGAGATCGGGTTCCCGGTGGGCGGCAGAGCCCTGGGTTAGGGTTTGGTTAAGTTAGGGGCTGTGGTCTCTAACCGTTGGGGAAGAGAGGGCCCGGCCGGGATTTGCAGATTGGCTGTAGCTTTGCTTGGAGTTGGAGGGTCTCATGCATTCATGCGTGCCCCGCACAGGAGGCCATGGACGACGAGATTCCAACGCTCACAGCAGAAAAATTCGACTTCACTTTGCCGTCAGCAGCCTGCCGTCAGGTTCTGGTAACCTTCAGGACGTTATATGCTGTTTACGTTTGCGAAATGCAAAATTAAAAAAAGAAAATGGCCTCCTAAATCGGAGAGTCATCTATTTTTCCTGCAACAGTGTTCATTGTTTGCCTCGTCCGATGGCGTTCTTTTGCAAAAGACGGCTTGGCCGTAGCGTTCGGGCGCCGGCGGAGCGCATGAGCGAAAATTTCCGGTCGAATGGCCATTTCTGAGAATGGTATGACTTTTTCTTCTGCTTTTGTGGAGTGGCAGAAGCCGCCTCGTAGCACTTGCCTATTCTGTCGCATTTGCATTCCGTCGGTGGCGGCATAATCGCCATGGCGCTATTGATGATACTTTTTTGGAAATATTTTTATCAGAATGAGGTAACGGCGGAAACTTTGAAGGATCTTGAACAGAACTTTTATTGCTGTTTAATTATTTTAACTGTTGTCTGACTTGACGTTTCTGAAATTTAACGCATTAAAATGACTGCATATGTAACGCTCTTCTCTAGTTTTAAAAATAAAGATTTGGACTTTTTTTTTTGAAATATTTGAACTGTGATCTAACTCAAAGGTTTCTGAATTTTGAAGCATAAAAATCATTAAATATCCGAACGCATTTTTCTCTGGTCGAAAAATAGTTGTTTTTTGGGTTGCAGGTTAACTTTGATTGTTGGAAGGGAGAAGATTGCGTCAATCTCCGTGTTTAGTGTATCTATTGAGCAAGCAGATTGTGTAAAGTTATCACTGTTGCGCTGTTATGGTGTGAATTTCAATCTTTAATATGGCTATTTAGTTGTCTAAAAGGAAGCAGACTGAGTAAATTTAGGAATTTTTTTTGAACAAGAACTTATCTTTTGTAAGGGAAGCAGATTGCATATGTTTATGATTTTTTTAAAGAACCACTTAGTTCTTGGAAGGGAAGTAGAATGTGTAAATTTCAATATTTATTATTAGTTATTTAGATGTTAAAAGAGAAGCATATTGTGTAAATTTCAGTCTATTGTAGTACTGTTTAGCTGTTAGAAGGGAAGCAGATACTAAAGAGGGAGGCAGATAATGTAACTTTCAATCTTTATAACAGTTATTAGGTAAAAAGAAAATGATTCTGTAAATTTCAGTTTTTAGAATGATTGTTTAGCTGTTAGAAGGGAAGCAGATTGTGTAAATGTCCAGTGTTCAATATAAGTACTCAGCTTTTGAAAGGGGAGAAGATTGCGCAAATTTCAATCTTTATAACGAATTTTAGCTTTTACAAGGGCAATAGATTGTAAATTTCAGTCTTTATAACGATTTGGCTGTTAGAAGGGAGGCATATTTTGTAAATTCCAATCAATTTTGGCTAATTAAATTGGAGTTGTTTAAAACGAAGCTCATTATTGTATTAGCATATAAGCAATTTGTTTGCACTAATCCTTGTAGATTGAAGTGCTGGTTGCGCTGAAGATTGGAGGAATTGCCGCTGGAGTTTGATTCAGACAACATGATCAAATGAGCAGGTCCACTAAACGGTTTTTTTTAATGCTTCCTGCACCGTTGCAGAGAAATACTTCCGGGACTGCTTGCAATTCATGCTTTTGGAGGACGCAGGGCCGCTGCAATGAGGATATTATTGATTCTTTTGCGTGTGTTCCAAGTCTTGCGACGGCTCGAAGTTTCCGTGTGTTGCTCGAGTAAATACCAAAACAGCCCGCTTCTGACATGAAACGGCCTAATAAGACGGCTCGAGAAACGGCGTGACGCGTGAAGATGGCTTGGGAAAGATTTGAACAGAAGAAATAAATATCCTTACAGTAACACCTGATTGACTGAAACATTTCTGTTTAGAGATGGCGTCGCTGACCCCAGGAATACTATTGAAGCTCTTACAGCACATGAATTCTGATGTGAGGGTTGGTGGAGAGTACCGTTCGGTGTTGCTACAGGTCATCAGCATTGTACCTGCCCTCGCAGGGAGCGAGCTTTGGCCAAACAAAGGTTTCTACATAAAGGTCTCCGACTCTTCGCATTCCACTTATGTTTCGTTAAATGACGACGATAACGAGCTTATCTTGGCGGATAAATTGCAACTGGGGCAGTTCATATATGTCGAAAAGTTGGAACCGGGGTCCCCGGTGCCGAGAGTTGTCGGGGTCAAGCCTGTTCCCGGAAGGCATCCCTGCATCGGGAAGCCCGAAGATCTCATGGATAAAAGGAAGGACTCGAAGGCAGCCATTGATTCTGCGCACATTGTAGCGAGTAGCCATAAATTTACTGACCGAACTCCGTCGAACGGATTTGATTTTCCGTCAAAGGTTACGAGTCCATCAGAAAGGCATTCAATTAAGCCCGTGCGAACTGCTTCCGTGGCGACGGAGAGCTTGCCAGCAGATAATGGTGACAAATGCGAAGACAAGCAGTCAGCATCTGCCATAAAACCAGTGAAGACTTCAGCGACCCGAGCATTGTCCCCTGCGAACCATGTTAATTCTCGCGCTCCTCCTGCTTCATCGACGGTCCAAGAAGAAAGGAAGATAGTTATCAAAGAGGACCCAGTGTCTGTTCCCTCGAGGTACAGACAAAGACAAGGTTCTCCCAACACAAAGAAAGCATCTCAAACTTCAAATAACTCGTCAAGTACTCCACAGGAATCCCCTAAAGAAAAAGTGTCCAAGGCTCCGGCTTCCACTACTGGTAAGGTGTCGCCTAAAAAGAAGAAACGTGTTGGTGGTACGCCGAATCCAAAACCAGGTTCTCCTCTTGCGGCTGGTAAGTCTCTGTACAGCAGCTTGGAAGACCAAACCACTGTTTCAAAAGAGCAGAAAGGAAGGATCTCTTCCAGGATCACAGGGCAACTTAAAACTCAGGTGAGTTCATTTTGGTTGCATCATGGTTTCTTCCAATGTCATGGAATAAAATAAAACTAGCACACATCCATGGTAGGATGAAAGGAACACATACCATATAAACGAAGTCTCTAGGCGCACCTCATTTTTGAAACTCAAGGTGGTATCAGTGAAGTCTGTCGCTATTTGTATGAACTTGATACGCATGATTTTCATAACTCAAGTGGTGCATACATTAGACCTTGGTTTAGAAATATGAACCCAATGGACATGGGCACACGTTATACACCGTACAAACATTAATGATTGCTGTCTTAGAAAGAATAATTCATTGGTTGGTTGATTGAATTAAAGTTCCAACGTGGCCATGTATGGTTGTATAGTGAAATCATGTATGTAATTAGATATGTCAATAATTATTTCGCTATTTTTTCTTCTTATGTTAAATTTACATTATTCCTATCCACAGAAAGGTAGGACGGTGAACTAATCATTTACTCATTTTGTCCAATAGTTATTGCTTGTCTACCTAACCGGGTTGCAACTAAAATCATGCATTACAAAGTTGGAACAGTTATTAACTCATAATTCCAATGCAGAGGGTACATGGTAATTAAAATGGTAATTTGATCATATTTCCAAAAATATCCGTTTTTTAATTTTAATTTTAATTTATTTTTCCAAAAAAAGGCCTGCAATTTTTATTTATAAGGAAAATAAAAAATACATCAGGAAATAAAAATTACATGCACAATGCATTTAGATGCCCCAGCCTCACTAAATGTCTTTCTAGAAGAACCAGATAGCATCCACCCGAAAAAACCGAGAAAATCAGCTTACAGAGATGCTGATTTCTAATTGCATCGACAAAAAAAATATACTCATCCCCAACAAGATCAACAGGATCAACATCAATGCTGTCTATCAGATCTATGCTAACCAGGAAGGTAAACAGTTGCAAACCGAAGCATTTAGAAATGCTTTTATATACAAAAATATATAACATAAAACAAAAAAATACATGCAAATCATAGAACTACTCAAACCCAAGGGTTCAGAAGAGATTCTGTCCTCTGGCCTTTTATAGTTTCAGTGACGGAGCATGTGCCTCGGTCCAGATCCATCCATCTTTCGAAAGCCCATTTTTCTTCATTCCCGTGCCTGTAAATATGATCAAAGGAGACTTGTGAGGAAAATGATAGTTTTTAGGAAATTTTCCAAACGAGAGGAAGTAAATTATAATTTCTGAGAACTGCTTTCCCTTATTACCATTTGATAAATCAGAGAGTCTCCATAGATGTGAAGCTAGAGAACATCATGTGAGAGTGCCAGAACGAGAATAATGTAGAGAGAAAACAGTTCTGCATAATTATTTGTAGCATGCCCGATATTTGCTGAGAAAGAGAGATTCTGTCTGAAAGATACAGTATACCACCTACACTACCAAGAGAAGGTGAAGCTGTGCCTTGGGCAGCTACGTCAAAAAAACGCCCAGGGCCGATCAATTTGTATAGTCACCGGAACAGATGTATAAAAAGAAGCAGCTGTGGAGGGATCCCGAAAAGAAGAAACAATGGGCAGATTAGATGTAGCAACCTTTGTAGGATTTGGAGTACTTTTTTCAAATATAGCAGCATTCCTTTCTAGCCATATAACCAGCAGACGCAAAGAGTCATCCCTTTTTGATTTGCAGGAAGGTGTAGAGCAGATTGCAAGTATAACTTTATATCCTCTGCATCCCAGGATGCAGATAGAGAAAAAAAAGATTCGATGTCTGTCCTAACTAGTTTTGTAAAAGAACAATGGATGAAAAAGTGAGCGATAGATTCAACATCCTTTTGGTATCGAGGGTAGATAATTGGTCCTTGAAAAGATCTTCGTTGGAGAATATCCCAGGTTGGCAGTCTTTTCTTTAGCATGAGACATGTTAATTGCTTTGGGGGGGGCAGTGAATCTTCCAAAGTTCTTTCCCCCACCATGTAGGGTTTTCAAGGGCTGGGAATTGTGATAGATATCCATATTTTCGAGTATATTTTCGATGGGGACTTTGGGACCAAATCAGTTCTTTGGTGTCAGAGAGTGCCACATTAGAGAATTTGAGAGCTTTGATATATAGATCCCAAGCCTCGGCTTCATTTTTTTTTTCTAGGTGCAGGTCATAAGAAGACAGCCATGTCTGAGTACCCAAAGGAGGGTGAGTCAGAGCGATTTGGTCCAAAGTAAATTTCCCTGCCTCTGCTAGTTGATGTATGAGTGGATCTGGAAAACAAAACCAATATTGACTTCCAATCCAAGGGTCTTCCCCAGGAGAATTTTTGTGCCATTACCCACTTTCCAGCATAGGTGATTTGCAATTTTGCAATTATTGGAAAGGCCTTGATTAAACCTTTCCAGATAATGGATATATTTGAGTGGGATTTCTGGGGGACCTGATCCAATCAAGAATAGAGAGGGGCTGAATGTATTTCTGATGTATGACTTTTGTCCATAGGCCTTCACCGTGAATGAGCCTCCATGCTTTTGCTGCTAGAGCCTTTGCAAATCTGGGTAAGCATTTGAGGCCCCAACAACCGAGGGAATTTGGAAGGGCAATGGTGTCCCATGCCGCTAGTACGAAGGTTCGCCTTTCATCTTTTCTGTACCATAGGAAACAGAGAGAAAGCTCTTTGATTCTGCTCAGAATACCCAAAAGGAATCCAAGCCAAGGATGCCTAGTATACTGGGATGGCTTCTATCCCAGATTTACAAAGAACAAGGCGTCCTGCTCTGGAAAACCTGTTACTCCAAGTTCTGATCTTTTTTTGATCTTTTCCAGTAGCCATGACCAATCCTGTTATTTTGTAGCTGCAAGGTTCGAGGATAAAACCCAAGTATTTTAAACCAGGCCCAATTGGTTTAACCTGAAAGGAAAGGATGACTTTGATCACCAATATTTTGTTTTCTGGATCAGCCATCCAAAGATGGATGATTTTTGAAGGTTTATAACCATGTCTGTAGCTTGACTGAAGAGATCCAATATAGAGTGCAGGAAGCGAAGATGAGGAATACTCCCATCCGAAAAGATAAGAACATCGTCAACAAATAACAGATGAGAGAGGTTGCAGTTGTGTGAGATGTTGACTCCTTTGAAGATGCCTCTGCAGACATCATCAGATACAAGTCTGCTTAGGCCTTCAGACTTGTATGGTTTTTTCTTAGAACAACAATCATTAAGAATCCACATGATAGATTTTTTTTTTAGCCATGTAATACTCATAGGAAATATTATTCACTAAACAAATTCTTAGTGATTACTGTTTAAGAAAACCATGCATATGGCGGGTTGAAACCATGAATAAATATGAGTGTCATAATAAGAGTTTCAATCTCTCCATGAATGGCTCTATCCATTTCTAAGCAGTAGTCTACATGGTACTTAAGGATTTTCATTTGATCTAATAAGCATGGCCGACAACGTTTGCCTCCATCTTGCTGCTTCTCTCCATGCAATAATCAGCTATGTTGGAATTTCAGAATCTCTGCTAAATTTTATCTAAAGACGTCTCTTATCAAATGATTTACCCTCCTCAAAATGCCATAATCTGGAGAATTAACTCTTGTCCTGGGGAATCTTATTGGCAAATGATGCGAAGTGTTCATTCGTTTATAAATAACAATTCTTTGTTATTATTTTAATATTTTTCTTCTCTGATGTTTTTGTTTGAGGGCTATTAATACCGACAACGGATACTTGGCATGCCTGCTGTAGGTTGCCCCTCCTCGAAGGGCAAGTGATTTGCATTGCATTCCTTCAGAGAAAGAAGATGTTGGTCCTACGATAGCAACCCCTAAGGGCTCAAAGATTTCTACCAAAAGATTATCTGTTCGCGAAAAAAAGAGAGGATCTTCTGCAGAGCAGTTCAGTACTGCCTTATCCCAAATTATTGTTCATGATAAGAAATGGACTGATGGAAGTGTCCCATGGGATTCTCTTCCAGCCAATCTAGTCAATTTTGGAAAGGTATGATGTAGGACGAATTTGATTTCTATTTGGGGATTAACCTTTTTGGAGAAGGTTGTTGATTTCAATGTTTCAGTAAGGTATGCGTGTGACTTTGAATTACTTTGGGCGCATATTTAAAGCCTTTGTCACTCCCTCTTTATATGCTTGCTGATTGATATATAAATCGTTTGATCTCCTCAGGATGCCGTGAAAAGGAGGAATGCAGCTTGTGCTGCTGCTGCCGAGGCTTTGCAGGAAGCATCGGCTTCTGAAGTTGTCATCCGAAGTTTAAGGTATGTAAATTTTTGGTTAATCCAGGGTTTCTTCAAATATTTTCATTCAAGTTTTATTTGGATACTGCAGGTGTCTGGATAGTATCTTTTTCGTATGAGCTTTAGAGCTCGTGTTGTTTTAAGTTCACATTCGATTTACTGAGCATTCACATAAATAAACATTTTACTGATTTTTAATTCCTCTATAAACATAACGATTTTTTATTCTTCTCTGAACACAATAAATTAAATTCAAGATTAAAAGATGTTCGCGTACCTAGTTTTGTAAAACACCTCACCTATCGCAGCACATTTAGATGAAACATTTTAGCTTTTCCCAATATTTACTGGATTTTGCCTTTAATCTATCTTCTTTACCTGAAAAATCAAGGTCCTGATTGACAATTTGTAAGCTTAACATTATTCTTAAGTCTCTCGAAGTATTACCTAATGTTCTAGCCGTTGGTTGGATTGAACAGCCAAGGTTATTACTTGAGTGGAATAAGTGTTTGCCTACATTGACAAGACCACATCGCACCTTGTCTGAACTAGTTCAGGTGTGCTTGTTGGACCATTAAAGAGGCACTCAGTTTCATTATGCTTCTAGTCATCTTTGTCGAGCCTAACAGTGATCTTCGCTTCCTGTAAAGAGGCATATAGTTTTATTTTCCTTTTCATTGTTGTTTTACAGTCATAAGTTATATAACAATGACATTTACTAGCAAGATGAAGTGTTCTGTATCATTTAAATGAAGAGATAGAATTAATGTTAAAACATACAAGGATGCTAAACTACAGCATGGTCAAATGAGTATGTTGACCTTATGGTTAGATTCCAACAAAGGTTTCAACAGGGTTGGTTTACGTCTCACTTAGTTCCTATCACTCAGGTTTGTATACAATTGGTTATTATATTTTAGTTCTATGGAAGCTGCTTTCCGCAATTCACAGCAATAAAATATGTGTAGAGATCATTTAGATGAAGTTCATAGCAATCCCTATTTGAAGAAAGAACACCGAAGACGAGCAGGGGAGTCCCATAGCGCAGTTTTTACATTGAGGAGGTTATCAAGGAGGTTTCTTCACGGGTAGTATATGGCACAATTTTCACTTTTTTCCATTAAGGAGAAAGCATTGATATGGAATGAAATCCCAATTATGGAATATCTTACTATAATATTAAGACTTGCAATTATTACAAAAGTTCCTGAATTATTATTATAAATATTCATGAACCATAGAATACATCACTGTAGTATTAAGACTTGTAGCCATTATTATGTAGTATTAGTACTTGCAATTATCATGGACATGAAGCGCAAAATGCAATTGTCTTCTGACCAGTAAAAGCATGGCCTTCAATTTAATCTGGGCTATTTTGCGTTAACAAGATAGGAAAATTTCTTGATGTATAACTTGTACAAAAATGTCTATTTTGTGTAAAATTACAATAATATTTATGTATTATGATATATCGACAATACATAACTTATTAACTACATAATGATGACTTTGCGTTTGTCTTCCATGGTTGTACCTTACGTTTATTCGGGGTTTGTTCAGCATGTTTTCAGAACTGCTTTCTTCAGCAAAGACAGAGAATCCACATCCTTCTATTGATCAGTTCTTCACATTCCACAAGATGCTTGCACAATCAATGACTGCTTCTGAAGCTCTTGCCAAATGCAGGGCTGGTAACAAGTATGATGATGAGGAGAAATCAGGCATACTAGGTGGTGACCTTATCAAAATTTCTGCAGAAAAAGAAAAGAATGCAGCACAATTAGTCAGAATTGCATTAGCAACAGACTTGACATCAATTTCTATTCTTGGTAACTATATCCATAAGAGTTCGAACTCGAAAGAAGCTACGAAGCTCAAAGCAACTAACAGCAATCCAAATACTACATTAGATGATTCTTCAGTTATACAGAATCCCAAGACTCGGCCCTCTTCTCTATCTTCTAGAAAGTCCGGTCATGTCTCTCTTGATAACAAAATTCCAGGGAACGGTCATGTCTCTCTTGATAACAAAATTCCAGGGAAATCTACGTCGGCATCTGTCTCTGAGACGACAAGTGATAAGAAGCCAACGACGACAAGTGATAAGAAGCCAACGAAACGTCATTCTCTCAGCACTGCTTTTGGTTCTAGAAATGCAAAAGCTTCATGCAAAGTTTCTCCAGAACCATCATCAAAAGAACCTGCCATGACATGGGTAAAAGGAAATGGTGTGAATGAAACAGTGGAACTTTCAAAACTTCTGCACAAGGATGCAACAAACTGGTTCCTCAAGTTCATAGAGGGAGTTTTGGATGCTGGATTTCACACATCCAAAGAAAAGGCGGACGATACAGCGGATTCAACAGCCAAAAACCAGTCGCAGCAGGACAAAAGCCAGATTGCAGCTATGCTGTCTCAACTTAAAAAAGCCAATGATTGGTTGGATCAGCTTGGGCAAAAAAATCAAGGAGACGATGAGCGATCAAAAATGGTGGAAACTATTGATAGGCTGAAGCAGAAAATATATGCCTTTTTGATGCAACATGTAGAGTCTGCTGCTTGTGCTCTTGATAACCAGGCAAACAGAGTCTAAATGCAGGGGTTGCGTTTCTATGAATCTCAAATTGGTATGTACTATGTTGTATATTTATGACCATAAATTAAAACACCCTATAACATCATTAACCACTGAAAAGATTTTACCTTGGTAGGCTTCCTCTTCTGTACTAACATAAGATTGCAAGAATCTTTTGAAACACTAATTTTCTCTTTGCAAGAATACTACCCAAAGAAGACATGTCAGCTCTCCTTGGTTATCTAGGAAGGGGATCTTATGTGAGCGCTCTTTGGCTTCTGGATGTGGCATTCAACAGATTTACATGTACATTTATTTATGATGAAATGTTCTGGCTTGGCTTTATTCAGACTGTTATTGTGCTGGGAGCAGTGAGTTGCACTCTACAGTTCTATGGGGCAGGTCTCCCTGTGAGTAGCACATCTAATGTGTAATGTTCATAAACTAAAATGGGAGAAATGGCATCGCACCTGTAATGTCAGAAAGGGTCAGAAAAATAAAGAGCCCGTTTTTCAAAAAAATTAAAATATATTTATCTTAATATTTGATCTTTTAAATATTAAGAGGTTTGCACACGCTTTTCTTTTTTCAAAATGAAGATATATAATGAATGAATGTTAATTAATTTTTAAATATCAGGAATGATTTTTTTGAGTTTTCACACCTGCAAAAGAATATATTTTTATCAACGAAGAAAAGGACATGTATATAAAATGTTTAGACTTTTGTATCATTGCGTCCATCCTAAGTTTAACAGAAAACCTTTTTAAGTTCCTTTTGATTAATTAAATAGTGTATTCTTAATTCTAGAGCTTGATCTTCTATCTAAAAAATCGCATTGCTTATCCCATGCATTTGTGTAAATGTATATCTTCGTTATCCAACTCCTCACCCTCATGAGATGAAGGTATTCATTTAACATAAGTGAGATTAACTTTAAGATATTAAATTGTAAGTTTTCAATGACCCAAGTTTAAATAACTTTCATTAATTTAATATCTTGCTTATGAATTTTAAATGGCTAAATTTAAATCTCATAAAGATAATGGAAAATATAATTTTCACTTTTTTCAATAAGGGTTTGAAATTAAATATTGTAATGTCTATTTTTTGAAAGAATAACTTCGGTGTAAATCACATGTAGACAGACATTTGTCGACGCGTTTCGAACCAACTAGTGTGGTTCATTGTCAGGACAAGTTATTCTTTTTTAATTTTAATAGATTTTGGGAAATTGTAATGTCCTAGTTCTTGAATATGCTAATAATATTTAAAATTTTCTTAGGGAAAATTTGTCAAACATATTGCAAGTATACATTGTTACAATTATTTTGTAGTAATGAGAACAAGGGGGATTTCACAAAATACACCAAAAAGAACAATTTTGCAAAAGGAACATTGACCAAGTCTTTATTCAATAGATGGTGGAATTTATACAACAATGCAATAAATGGAAAACTTGGAAACTTGGCTATCTCTATTGCAAGGGAAACCCACCCTTGATGAACATAACACGACTGCTACAAGAACTCTACAATGGATTCGACATCCCATGAATCAATTCAGTCTTTTAAAGCACCAGTGAAGGATCTATATGACCCCTCCTTCATCTTTCTCCACTAAATCACAAATGAGAAATCTGATATGATCCCTCCCTGTAAATCAGCTAGGGTTTATAGTTTCAACGCTGAAGCCAATTTTGGCTGGGTCAACTAGGGTGGCTTTCACACCATCGAAACTACCCTCCTCGCTTTGGGTTTTCACCCAACCTTCAAGCTCCAAGAGCTCTCAGATCAATTATCAAACAATCATCCAATTCAACATGTCCAAGAGAGAGCTCATGTCCTCCTTTTAATGTCATGAGATAACAGAATACCATGGCCCATACGAATGCCATTTTGATTACCATGGATCCCATTTTTTTCCCTTTTATAATCACTCGTAAATGGACATAGAAAACTCTTTCTTTGATAGTTGTACATTGTACTTGGCCCTTTATTAATTCTTTCAATCCTTTATTCTAAATTAGGAAAGTGATAAAATATTTTTAATATTATGTTCATATTCCAAGAGGCAACAAAATATATGGATATGGTGACCCTTCAAGAAGTTTTATAAATCATGGGATGAGGGATGCCCAAATTTTCCCCATTTTCCCTGAAAATTTGGATAAAAATTTGGTCAAATTTTTTATGTGAATGATAGTTTTATCATATTAATAATGTTTTGGTCCATGATAAAGATTTTTGATGCTCTCTAAATTGACCCAAAGCATTTTAATAACCTAAAAATGATTAGACCATTGAAAAAAGTCAATGTGATATTCCATAGATTTTGGCATAAATGGGTAGAAATTGTAGAAATTTTGAACAATATAACACTTATTCACAGAGATTATCCTGATTATACACTATTTGCGGAATGCATGCATAATACATAACCTCATTTACCATTGATCATCAATTTGCGGAATTAAGAAACAATCGCATGCACACATTGAAACATCAATCACACATATCAACACAGTATGTATTGGGGAAAGCATACAGCTGAAAAACCCCATCTATCTATATGTTATAATGATAGAGAACATGTAACAATACATAGTACAATACTCCTCACAAGTACTCAGTACTATCTCCACATGCTACACACAAACTAGCTCAGATCTAAACAAGTCATAGGTTCAAATCTCCTCTGCTGTTTGCCTACCTCCACTGTGCAATCCAACCTGTGAGAAAATCAGATCCAAGCTCGAATTCCCTTGGCTTGTACTGCGCAATCCTCATTGGCAATCTCAATCAATGATTGTGCAAATCTCATGCACAACTATAGTCACAACTGATAGTAGTCTCACCCTTTCACCCACCTCTAACACTTGTCTCCACTTCCACTGAACTGTCCATGCACTGAGTTAACTGATGTATCCTTTAGTTGATTTATGAGTTAATAATTAGTGAATTAATTAATAATTAATTCACACCACTCATCACTAGTGTATTTGTTAGTTAGACTAAATACAACTAGTTCAACTAAGTCAAACTGAACACAACTCCATCAACTCCTCAATCAACTCCACCAAATTCAATCACTTGAGTTCTAACTGAAGTCCATCATGCAATAGCTCAACTAACCCATAGAAAAAGCGTATTTCCTTTTGGAAGTTGCATGTGCCACATCTATAGCTCGAACTGAAGTGCTGCAAGAGGATAAGATAATGTTTATAGTTCAAATATTATTAAGAGCTAATAATATTCGACTGTTCTATTTTTTGACTGGCAGTCTAAAAATAAACTCCGCCCATATGTATAAAAATAGAGGTCCATCTATTTTTACCAACATGACCAATCATCCATAAATAACATCCTGCAAATCATAGACTATGATCCATATGTCTAAAAATAGACATAGTCTAAAAATGGACTTTGCGCCAAAAATAGCCTGCAGACCCACTTCGTGAAGGCGACTTCTTTTCACTAAGCTCTATTATCTTGTTGCATTTTCAACAGAAATAGGATGTTTTGAGTGCCAAATATTCCATGTCCTCATCCAACATTTTGGTATGAAGATCAAAAATATTTAATCATCTCACTATTGTTTTAGGAGCTAAATTTTACCGAAGCAAATCTTTTAGGTTAAAAGCAAACTCTATAAAACATTTTAAACATGCTCACTTATGGGTAGAAGATGAGATTAAAAAGAAATTATCTGATAAAATGTGAGGATTCCTTACAACTTAGTTTGCAATGTGCCACACTTTCATTGGGGCTTGTTTTTTCTTCTTTGTGTTTGGCTGGGGTCAATTTGTGCATAGTAGTTTTATTATGCAACTTTAAAATTGTCTTTCCTTTAGGCACAACCATGTTGTAAATGTCACCACTCTACTCAATGGATGATTTGCATTGATGGTTGGAGATGTTTGGAATATATTGAATCCCCTTATCTCTTTATGCAACTTTTATATTGCTATAAAGTTGGATGTTTTGGGTGTGGTTTGCAGATAACTTTGGTGGCATTTAGTTTACCTAGTTTATGCCTTGAGGGCCTTGTGAAGGTCCTACCCTAGCATTTCTAATTACGAGTACCTAGGAATTAGGTTAATTTAAGTACAATACCACATTTTGAAAGTCCCACTAGGTTGTTGGTGTGTGGTTACTTAATAGTGTTGTGAACATCATGTTGGTGAAAAAAAACATCAAGGGTTTGGAAACAAAAATCTAACAACATTGAGGGAAATATTGAAAAATATCGGTAAAATTAGAGGATTAGGCACAAAATAATAAATTAAAATTTATAGCATGTTGCATCTCTTTTTGTGTATTTTGTTAGATACACTCTAGTTGTGCTTTCATTTTGAAGGGTTACATGTTTGGTTAAGCACCCAAATGGAAAGTTTTTGTAAATGGGGTACTCTTGCACCATAGCTTGTCCACCAAGTATTTACAACAAATAAGAAAAACATAAGAAAATGCATTGAAATTTGAAAGTTGAAAGTTGAAACAAGCGAGGAAGAGAAATTGAAATTTGATATTTAAAACAAAATTAAGCTTACCTAGCATTTTGGTCTTCCTATTTTGAATAGTTATATCAAAGGCACATGTTCTTCTAACCATCCTTTAAATTTCCATTTCCTTAAAAAATTCCACACATTCATATGGATTTGGTACCATCCTTTGAACATGTGAAGAATCCATCCATGACCTTAGCATCAAATCTAAATCCATTGGAGTAAGGGAATGTGGGGTTAAGGTAGACCCTTGTAGCATGAATAGGGCAATGGAGTGTATTGTTCCTTTGCTCATCAATCACACTCCATGTCAATAGTTGTTTCTCAAAACCATCATCTCCTTTGTTCTCATAATAAGCACAGATGGGTTCTTTGGCTTTAACCATAGCCACATACAAGTAGCCCATTATGGGTTTGTCTACATCGACCAACTGAAGAACCTTTAACAAAGGTTCACTGATGGCACACACCTCCTCTATTCACACCCAAACAATCTCTTGGTAAAACACTAGCCTACATATGACCTCCTCTTGTAGTTTATGACCGAATGATAAAGTGTTCCACTCATAAGAAAGGATCATTCTCTTCACCTTCCACATACAAGTCAAGAGAGACAAAAGATATATGATTCTAGTGGGAAAACATTTGATAGCAAGACATACAAACTCCTTGTTATTTGTGAATATCCTCATCAAAATAAGCACAAATGCATTATTATGTATAAATTTCACAATACTCTTAGTTGATTCAACAATATCTTGTATAGAAGTAATTTTGTCCATATCTTTTAAAATCAAGTCAATGTAATTTGCAACATAAGGAGTCCAAAACAAGGTAAGATGCCTCATCATAAGCACCTTGCATGTAATGTCATAGTTAACGATGTTGTTTGTTATGACTGTGACAACATTTTGTGGAGCCACTTCTCAAATGAACATGTCCAATGACTCACATGATAATGTTGCATATTTAATATGTGTAGATGCATCAATAGATTTCATAAACTATCCCCTTGGGGCAATTAAAAAAATAGTTAATAAAGGTATTTCCCTTCTAATATGTCCAACCATTTGACGTCATAACACATCCTATGATTTTCCATGATGCACTAAGCTTCTCCATTCTACTCTTGCAATTATTCTTTTCCATTTTGAAGGATATGCCCTCTCAATTCATCATATATATAGGGGCCCTTTACCATAAGCCAACCATATTGATAACATCAAACAAAGGCCAATAAAAAGCATTATTCTTGCAATGCTAAAAGGAATGTCACTCCATAGAAAACACTTATTCACAAGCTTATTAACTTCTTTTTTTCTCCTTTATATTAAGCATTTACCTAATCGGAGGTTGTGTGCTAGGCATGGTTCTAAGAAAAACAAATGATGAGGCCGTTGAGTGCATCATGGAAGAAACATTCATTTCTATTCTTCCTCCCTAGGATGTTGAGCTTCCTTGCCTTCGAAACTAACTTTTCGTTGCTTCTTCAAGTTCTTTTTCAACTTCCATAGCATCAAGTATTGTGTTGGAAATATAAAATATTTCTAGGACCACGTCTACACAAATACCCACTTCATCTTCTGAAACTTGTGCAAGGTGGTATTTCAACCAAGTGATTCCTCCCATTATTAAGTTTACACAAAAATTGCAGTTGAACCTTTGTTTATTAAACCCATGGGGGCTTCACTCAATGAACCTATGACATATCAGATCGTTTGTGGCATACTAAACAATACCCTTATTTTGAATACATATTGAATATTACCTATAAATATCACATTATTTAACCCCTACCAATACGAACCCATTACATATTCCTAATTTAAAACTGTTACTTTCACTAGATATTGTAGGTATCCATTTTTTAATTAACATTTTTTATACCTCTTTATATTTTTTCGTTAACTTTGAGCTCCATTTTTTATACCTGCTAATATAAAAACCTTTTACCCCTTATATGTGATGGGCCTCCAAATTAGACATAAATGAAGGCTCGTTTGACCATCCTCCAACACATTAAACCTATCTTTTTGCATTAGATAATGTAATTTTAACTTTAATATGTTCATTAGGAAAGTTTATGGATAATTGCATATTTGTACCTAATATTGTTTATTTTTGTGGAATATTGTGAGAATATTGGGCACATTATGAAGATTTGGAGGAGGAGATAATTTAGGGGCTTGGTCCCTACTACAGGAAGATCAATATTGAATAATAAATCAGCAAGATATCATGAAATCATGCACAAATTCTAGAACTCCAATGATTGAGGAAATCTATGAATGTGTTCCCTGTCATTTAATGCAAATTCCTAGTGTTGGGAACCAGATTCACTATTTGAGGGATTTTGGAGGGGAAAACTTTCTCTTTTCATGGAGAATTATTCCTAATCATTTTGTATAAGTACCAAGTCGTATTTGTCTCTAGGGGTGGATTTTTTTCAGTCTTCTTATGGAGAGAATTCGTATTTTTGCAGCTCCACTTTCATTTTTTGCAGGGATGTAATTGTATTGATGGAAATAATGAAGATTGGTGCCCTATTGAACTTCTAAATCTTGGTATACTTCATAGGACTCCAAGTTTCCTTGGGCTTCGTCATCCCAGGAGCCTCAAAGCCCTTTGGTATAATTTACTTTTCTCCCTTTCACTTCTTATCCACATGCATCTCTTGTTCTTGTTTTTTTCTATTTCTGCATTTAGTACTGATGATTTTGTGTTATAGGATTGTGTTAAATGGTTGAAGTAAGTTCTTTTGCAGGATCACAAGCATGAATTCAACTTTGGAACAAATTTGGAAGGTCATAGTAATAATTGAGCTAATTGGATTAGTTTTCTTATCACCAAGTCTAAATTTCTGGAAGTCCCTTGTGGAAAATAGTAGTAAATTTATGTTATTTTTTAGAACATGCTAATGAGCTTCAATCGAGTTGATTCTAATTGAATTAGATAAAAAAAAATTCAAGTTAATAAAAAAAAAATTACCCCATTTTTTTTCACTTGATTAGGTTAGGCATTTGATAGATTAACTAGCTCACTAGTTCTCGAATTTCTAGATTTTAGACTAGTAATTTCTGCTATTTTTTAGCATGTGTTAACAGGGGTATTTTTGAGTGATTCCAATTTGAATGGAGACCTAAGACATCCTAGTCAATAAAAAAATTTGTCCCATCCAATTTGGATTTGATTTTTTTTGTCATTCAGTGAATTATATCTTCTTGTAGCAAATTTGTAACTTCTTGTAGCAGTTCCTGTAACTTCCTGTTGCAACTTCTTGTAGCACTCTTCCAACATGTATATACTTGCCCAGATTTGCTCAAAAAGCTTGGTTTTTTCCCCTTAGGGTTGAATCATAACCCTTAGGCTCTAAATCAATGGTTGGAGAGGAATAAACACCACTTAGCACTTGTCCTTTTACCCCTGCAAAACATCTCAACAATTTGGGTTAATGGACAGATTTATGAAATGGATAATACGCTGATGATTTTCTTGATTGCCACATCCAATGAACTCTGTCAATGGATCTAAACTCTTTGAAATGTAATGATTGATATTTAATTCATGATATTTGCTTTCTGCAATTATAATAGGTTTTCTTTCCTTGTATTTTCTTTACTACAGTAGGTTAAGGTTTCCATTTCGAGCATTTCCATTTCTGCAATTAGTTTAGGATTTGATTACATTCACTCCCTTACATTATGGAAGTGAAGGAAGGACACATTGTATGCTACACATATAGTGCCGATACCTCTTAGGTTTGTACGTGTTGATAAATGGCAACAAGAAATTCCATTTTAAATTTGTCCTTGAATTTAAACGGTGAATTAAAATCGAATTTTATTCTCATAGCAACTTGTAAATGGTTAATTAACTTAATTAGCTTAGGAATTTCGAGTTGGAAGTCTTTATGAAGTCATGTATATGTTCTCCCTAAGTTTTAGAGGTCTAGAATGATTTTAATTGTGAGTTGTAATTAGATAACTCAGTTTACTGAGTTATGTTCAGTTAAATTAGTTCGAAACTATTTGGGAACTAATAGAGAGTTAACAGTCAGTCGTTGCACTAGTGCATCCACAAGTTTCACTCTAGTTAACTGAAGATTCCCTCATCGATAAGTCATGCATGTTGATTATGAGAAAGACCCAGTTGAGACTAGAGTGCAAGGACAATGTACTATTAGTTGTATGATTTACTGAGTTGTATAGATCATGCATGTAATCAAGAAGTCAACCTAGATTGGATTGCGCAGTTTTGGAAGCATTGGATTCCCATTAATATGGGTTACTCAGCCATAGGAATTGCGTAAGGAAATAGGGGCTTGGAGGGCAGCTGAATTGGCTAAGTGTTGGCCAAGAGCTTGCTTGTGAGCTGAGAGAGTTGAGAATACTTGTGCGGAATTGTTCCAGCGAGAACAAGTTTTGTATCTTCACTCATATTTATGATGTATGCAATACAGATAGAGGGGTTTTGAGTAATGGATTTCCCCATATCTTGTGTTATGTGCCATTGATTTATCTTCTTCTTGTTCATATTGTTTTCATTGATCTATTGGCTTCCGTTGGTTGAAAGTAGAAGTATATTCTCGTCTTGTGCTTTAGTACATTGCATGAACTTGTGAATATACAAGATTTTCTACATGGTATTGAAGCTGAGAACAATATAATAGAGGAGATTTTGAAGTTTTGAGTTTTGGGTTACACGTGAAATTCGAATTTGCAATACATACTTTAGGATTGGCAAGATGGTGTTCTACAATTTGTGGCTCAAGTATGCCTTGGAAGGAAGCTTGAATTTTATAGTCTGGAGGGACAGAATGGAGGTTGTGCTAGAGGATAATGGCTTGATGGAATTCTTTGATCAAGAAATTCCTAAGCCAACAACATCAGATGCACAAAAATTAGCCAAATGGAAGAAGTGTGTGGTGAAGGCGAGGTGGATAATCCTTGAGGGAGTTCTAGACCACATTGACTTGAGTCTCCATGGCAAGGAAACTCCATATGCTATGTCGAAAACATTGATAGACTTGTACTAGAACAGTAGTGACCAAAGGAAATTGGCACTAAAGGACAAACTTTGAAAAAACAAAATGGAGAAAGGTCAGACGATTCCAAAATAATTGACCAAGTTGACTCAATGGTGTGATGAACTTGGAAGTGTTGGAATCATGGTTGCCGAGGACGATATGGTGAGTCTTGTTCTTCTAGGAATACTAAAGAGTTGGCATAGTTATTAGGACTCTGTCAATGGTCGGGAGAAGCTGCCAGATTGGGAATGACTATGGTTAGATTTGATGCAGGAAGAGATCAGGAGGAACACCAGGGATGAATCTTCATCAAAGGTTGACGATGAAGAGAATTGTTCCTTAGCGAGTAAGGTGAAGAAGGGGAAAGGGAAAGATTCTCATTCCAAATCGGATTCTTATCGTGGAGATAAGAATAAAGACATGGCAAAACGTAAGTGCTTTCATTTTCATGAGCTGGACCATTTTGCTACAAATTGTCCACTCAAGAAGTCCACAGGAGGAGCGGCGGGTGAGGCTTTGGCCTCTCAATTCGAATTGGAATTTTCTCTCATTGCATGCATGGTGTCATCAATGATGGGAAGTGTATGGTACTTAGACAATGGAGCTTCATTCCACATGACTAGTGACAAAGAGTTATTCAATGACATGGAGGAGAAATATCTCTAGATGCATATCAAGATGGGTGACGACGGGAAGTATAGTGTTACTGGATTGGGCAAGATTACTTTTTAGAGGGAACATGGGGCTCCACTCACCTTGAAGAATGTTATGTATGTGTCTGAGCTGAAGAAGAACTTGGTATCTGTTTCCATGCTTGAGGATAGAGGCTATGTTGTGATCTTCTTGAAAGGAAAGGCGTTCTTTCGACACATAGCCACGGGTTAGGTAAAGAAGATAGGGATTCAGGTGAAGAATCTCTATAAGCTGGAGGTAGAGGATTGTGCTACCTTGACCACAAAAGCAAAAAGGGTGCAGAGCCGAGACGTTGGCGAGTTGTGGAACAAGCGATTAGGCCACTTGCATCATGGGGCTTTGAAGATATTGCAGCAGATCTCTACTGGTCTTCCCAAAGGTACGCTTGAGCAAGTTGATACATGCAAATGGTGTACTTTGGGAAAATACACCAAGTGTTCCTTTCATGACATAGACATTCGAGTAGAGGCTATTCTAGAGTGATTCCATTCATATGTGTGTGGACCATTCTCAACATCATCCACGAACAAACACAGGTATTATGTTATATTTGTTGATAACTTTTCTAAAAAATGCTTGATATTTTTAATGTAGAAAAATGATCAAACCTTCACTAAGTTTTGTGAGTTTAAAGCATTGGTGGTGAAAGAGTCGAGAAAGAAGGTCAAAGCTCTACAGAGTGATAACAATGGTGAGTATGTCTCAAATGAGTTTAATAATTTATGTGCAGTGGAAAGGATTAAACGGGAATTTACGGCATCCCATAACCCTCAACAAAATGGGGTGGCTGAGAGGAAGAACAAAAACATAGTAAGGGAAGCAAGGGCGATGTTGCATGATCAGGGCCTACCACTACACTTGTGGGTTGAGGCATGCAACACAATGGTTTATGTTCAAAACCATAACCCACATCAGATACATGGGATGAAGACACCAAAAGAGGCTTATTCCAGTAAGAGGCCAGATGTTGGCCACTTCAAGATTTTTGGGTCATTGATATATTGCCATGTGACCAAAGATGCACGGAAGAAGCTTGAGGTGACAACAGAGTTGCGGATATTTTTGGGGTACACTGATACACCTCACAACTATCGGGTGTACTTTCTGACCAGTTGGATGATAGTGGTTCGCAAGGATGTCAGATTCGATGAGGAGAAGGCCATGTGAGTTTCCCTTGAGAGGGAGCTTGAGCTACATACGGATGAGGATATTTTAGATCCTAAGATTGAGGAGAATCAAATTGCTGTGGAGCAGCCACATGCAGAGGATTTAGGAGTGGAGACATCAACTCAAGCAGAGTCTTCTAGAGAGGGAAGAAAGCGCACCAGAGAGGTTGATAAATTGTTGGATGATGCACGAGAGAATGTGGGAGCACCATCTTCTCAGCACAGACAGAGGAGGTCACCTGAGAGGTACACTAGATACATGGCTCTTATGGGCGAATGTGTTGTGACATAACCATCTTCCTTTAAGGAAGTAGTGCAACAACTAGTTTGGGTTGACGCCATGGTGGAGGAGTATGACTCCATAGTTCATAATAGTGTTTGGGATGTGGTCCCAAGACTAGAGGACAAGTTCGTGGTGAGCTCCCATTGGCTTTAAAAGGTAAAGCAACCTGTATATGGAAGTGTGGAGAAACATAAAGGTATATTTGTGGCTCGTGGCTTTTCACAAGTAGAGGGAATTGACTATGATGAGACCTTTTCTCCTATTGCAAGGTACTCGTCAATAAGATCTATATTGGAACTATCAGCATAGATGGGTTGGAAGATACATCATATGGATGTAAAGAAAACCTTAATGGCATGATTGAGGAAGAGGTGTACATAGAGCAACCTGAAGGTTTTGAGACCTTTGACCATGAGTCACATGTGTACCGGATCAAGAGAGAATTGTATGGGTTGAAGAAAGCACCCTGTGATTGGTACACCAGGATAAATAGCCACTTCACCGGGCTGGGCTTCATGAAGAGTGAAGCGGATGTGAATTTGTACCACATAGTGGTGGAAGGAAAATTGTTGATCATTGTACTTTATGTTGGTGATCTCATACTGACAGTTGATGATCAGCTAATCAAGTCTTGCAAGGAGGACCTTGCAAGAGAGTTTGAGATGAAGGACATGGGGCTCATGCATTACTTTATTGGCATGGAGGTATGGTAGGATGATAGGGAGTTGTTTGTGTCTCAGGCAAAGTATGTCAACGAGATACTCAAGAGATTCCACATGGAGAGAAACAAACCCATGGAGACTCCTCTAGAAAGTATCTGGAGGAAGGAGGATGCTACTTCAGGTGAAGTAGTGGAAGCTATTGTTTATACACAGCGTGTGGGTTCACTCATGTACTTGGTGAACACATGACCAGATACGTGCTATGCAGTTAACCAACTGAGTCAAGTGATGGTTAGGCCTACCAAGTTATATTGGAGGGCGACAAAGCATGTGTTGAGATACATCGGGGGCACTTCTCAGTATGGATTATGGTACAGACTAACAGAGGGAGTGAAGCTTCAAGGCTTCACTAATGTAGATTAGG
The DNA here is from genome assembly GCA_000404065.3 of Pinus taeda. Classification (NCBI taxonomy): domain Eukaryota; kingdom Viridiplantae; phylum Streptophyta; class Pinopsida; order Pinales; family Pinaceae; genus Pinus; species Pinus taeda. Next base: position 72,449 of record APFE030169589.1, read on the forward strand.
CAGGGAGTTCATCTAACTAGAAGAGCACATCAGGAGGGATCTTCAGTATTGGGTCAACAACAATTTCTTGGTACAACAGGAAATAGAGATTGGTTACACTCAGTTCGGTAGAGGAAGAGTACATGGTTGCGAGTCAAGCAACATGTGAGGCCATTTGGATGAGGAATATTTTGGTTGGTGTCTAGTCAATTTAACGTCTTAAATTTCTCTACATAAATTATCAATCCGGGTATCGTAAACTGATGAAGTGTGGTGCACCATATGTGCTTAGTTAACCTTTTTTCTTAGTTTGTTGTTTTATAGTTTTTATCTTGTTTTAGGGTTTTGTTCTTGTTGATATCCTAAAGTGTCTAATGCAAATGGAAATCCTATTCTAAGGTCTTAAGAATACGTTTTAAAGGTCAAGTATGGATGTAGATTTCAAGACAAGGTTTATGTCCCTTATGGTAACTTCCAAAACTTAGCACTTCAAAAGATCTCAAAACATGTTATTGATAAAATTAATACTTGAACAAGAATGTAAATATGCAGCTACTTAAATCAAACAAAAGATGAAATACTGATCATGAAATCACTGTCTCTGCTGCCCATCTAATTACAAAAATAAAACCTAAACTATTGCACTCAAACAAACCAAAAATTGCAGACTAACGAAAGCAAGATCAATTTACTTCACTTATAATTCGATAGCTTGTCAAGTAGCTTTTTGGGGTTAAGCCATGGCACCAGAGATAACGTCAAATAACATGAACAATTTATATCTAAATTACCTACTTACAGATGAATGAAAGCAAAATCAAATTACTTCACTTATAATCTGATAGCTCGCCAAGTAGCTTTTCGGGGTTAAGCCTGTTGGGTGTGGAGCCTGATTATCTTCTATATTCAAAAGTACCGCCACATTGAACCCCAGTTCAAAATGGGGGCGGCAACGCCGCCCGTAAAATATTCGCTGCAGGGGGGGTCCAGGGGGGGCGGCTGCGACCTTTGGGAGCCCCCCCCTGG
>APFE030169590.1:0-26380 GCA_000404065.3 Pinus taeda
AAAAAAAAAAAAAAAAAAAAATTCTAAAAAAAAATGACAAAACAAAAACAATACAAATTTAGCTATGTTGTGTTTTTCTTAGTTATGTTTCTTTATGCCTAGAAATAGAGACCAGAAAGGTAGATTTATTAAACAAAAACCCCCATCCATAGAAGTAAGACCATCAAGACTAACTACACTAATTTCTGGTAAACCAACAATAGAGGAATTTGGAGAAAAACAAAGAACATGACAAATATTAACTTTAATTGAAAGACAAACCTTGTTAGCCAGGGATGTAAAAAGGAAACAAACTCCAAAAGCAACACCTACTCCAGAAAAACAAAAGAAAATTGTTAAACCAATAGATCAGCCCATTTTTGAGACTATAGATCAACCTATTTTCGAAAACAAACAACCTGAATCTCAAGTTTTCATCGAAATAGTTGAAACTATGACAGAAGAAGGGCAATGATCTGTTATTCTTACTCCAGAACAAAGAATTGAATATGAAAGACAACAAAGAGAATGGAGAAGACAAAGAGAGGAAGAAGCAAAAAGAGAAGCTGATAGAAAGAGAGAGGAGGATAGGAAAAGACAAAATGATAATGAACAAGAAAATATTCATGATTAGGAAGTTACTTTTGGGTTTCCACTATTAGATACAAGTGCAATATTAGGAGAATATGTGAAGCTGAAAAACGTTCCACCTTCTGTATTGCCTAACTTTTATTGAATGTCAACAGAACCACTGTATTTCCTTTTGGATCTTCAACAATATGTCCAAGCCTTTGATGCCACGGCATGGTCTTCTCTCCAGAGACCACTAGATTTTCTGCTCCACTTTCAGAAACAATAGAACTGTTGCATCCATCAACAACAGTTCTACCCTGTAGCTTGTACAAAGTTCTAGTACGAACTCCCCGCATCAATACTAGTGCTCCCCAAACCATCTTGTAGCTATCCTTTTCGAACACTATTTTTACACTTGTATCATCCAGATTTCTTACAGAAATCAGATTTCTAGGATTTCTAGCCAACACAGGAATATGCGGAACGCCCAGAAGTGTTCTAACCCTTCCACCTTGCAACTTCAACTTTACTTTTCCGCGACCAACATTTCTAGCCTTCCTACCATCTCCCAAGAAGACATCACCACCATCATATTTCTCATACTCGTAGAACCACTCTCTATGGGGAGTGAAGTGAAAGGATGCACCTGAGTCAATCAACCATGCCTCATGATCTACATGTGTACATGAAGAAGCCAAGTGCACATCCCCACCTTCATTTGAAGTGGTTTTCGCCTCTGTAGAAGGAGCATCATCAGATCCCTAGAGCATTAGATTTATATTCCCTTTTGTAGTGCCCTTCCTTTCTACATTTCCAGCACACCGCTTTTATAGGTTTTCCTGGAGATTTAGATCTCCCTCTAGATTTAGATCTCCCACTCTATGACTTATTTTTCTTTTTGTTCTGGGACCGTCCTTGGACAAACAAGGCATCACCATTCTGGCCCTCCATACTTCTCCATCTCATCTCCTCCGTCAGCAAGGCTGAGACTATTTAATCAAACTGCAAGGCAGTTGCATTGCTACCTATTACACTAACCAGATTATCCCACGAATCTGGTAGAGAACACAAAAAATTGATGCACTTATCTTCATCTAAAATTTTAATACCAATAGATGATAATTGACTTACCACAGTATTAAATGCATTCACATGCTTCGTCACCGAGTCTCCATCTTTCATCCTCAGGTTATACAGCTTTTTCCACAAGAACATTTTATTCACCAAAGACTTAGATTGGTACAAAGTACTCAATTTGTCCCACAAATCCTTCACCGTAGCTGCCCCTAATACATTCAACAATACTGAATCTGAGACACATAATCGTATTGTGCTTTTTGTCTTCGATCCAACTTATTCCATTCTTCATCAGACACTCTTGTTGGTTTAGTACCCAGATCTACCATGATACACTAATATTTATCCACCAACAAATCCTCCATCTTGAGTTTGCACAACTCAAAAATCTGACCATTAAATTTCTTGATCTCTATCTTTCCACTGCTCACCATCTTCTTTCGCCACCAGAATCGATCTCATAGACCTCCCGTTGAACAGGGTCTACCATAGGCCTGAGCAAAACACCTTAGCAACAAAGGTGTCCCCTTGCAGCCAAAACAACTCTGATACCAAATGTAGGTTTTAACCCCGTACAGAAATTACCTGCATAATAATTCTAAAGCGCATAAAATAAACAATGCGAGATCATAACACATAAAACACATATACACAAAGATTTTCCACTGGATCCCAAAAATGGGACTACTAGCTTGATTTTTCATTATGTTACTTTCAATGTTATAATACATATTTATACATGCTGAAGCATCCAATACCATGGACCGAAAACCATCGCATCTAATACCTCCCCACTTCACAATTGGCGCAACAAAGGGGGGCTATCCCCCCCCCGTCTAACCCCCTGGTTAACTACGTGGGATAGTCGTGGAAAGAATATAACACAACCCAAAAATATTGATTTGAACAGTAAATGAGAGTAAAAACACCCTCTTCTTTCAGCCTCCATACAATTGCCTTGCGTAGTGCCTCTGAACCAAAGCCTTTGACCACATCCCTTCCTGGATGTGCTGGTCCTCCTAGGAAGAACTATTTTCCTCCTTGACTTCATGAAAAACTCCTGCTGAGATGGTCATATAAGGTAGTTTGAACTTATCTTCCTTGATAATTGATCCAAGGTGGCCCAAACCAATGTGAAATTACATCTGCTTCACAAAAAATTTCATTTGTACCTATTTGACATGTTGTCAACAACAACTGTTAACAACAACAAAAATGCAAACACCAACTGGATGGCCTAAATTCTTTCTTCAACAAAAGTAATAGATTTCACATCTTGTGAACACCTCCTTGTCTTTACATCTACATACAAACGATTGACTAGATAACAAGCCAACAAAACATGCCTTTAAAAAATGACCCTTCAAGTCAAGCATATCATTACATCTTTTCTACATGCTTTTTCAAACATGAAACACTTCATCATTATCTCCATCTTGGAGACCAAATCAACTTTTCCCAAGTCAATATTACATGCATGTTTACAACAAAGCAATCAACCTTGCAAGTTAATTACACATACATGTTCAAATACAAGGAAATCATTAGCATCCCTGTGTTCATTCACATCATTCTCATGCATGCATTTCATCCTTCAACTTTCACTTAAGCAGACTGTACTTTCAAAGCTAAAATGAATATAATGTTGTAGCAACAAAGTGAGTCTCCTACTCAACTTTTCCATTCATCTTCTTAGTAAAATCCTACAACTTGCATCTCATTAACAAAGAAATGCAAACAGATGCATCGATAGACATGCAATCTTAATCAGATAAGAACTCTAACCATTTCTTACCAATCCGTTTCAAAGGTGCTTCCTTTGTCTGCACATTAGCATCAACATGTGAATCATATTGAAACACATCATTCATGTAAAATTCCTTTCCATTCCTGCCATTTTCTCTTTCCACTTTCTTCAGCTTTTGTGGAAGCATTGTTGAATTTAGAGTCCAACACTTTTCAACAATGTGTCCTTGCTTATGGCAGTAAGTGCAACACATGTGCATCCTCTTGACAGCATGATTTGCCTTGTCCAATGGACCTTAGGCTTCTTGCTTATTTTGCTTCAAAAGTTTGTTGTATGGGGCCATTTTCTTCCAACATCTAGAAACATGATGGTTATCCAAACCACAAAAGGAACATGCAATTCTTTTCCCATACTTATATGGAAATTTACCATGTTGAACATAATCAAAAGGAATATGGTTAGAACTAGATTTATACCTTTCTCTTTCACCTTTATTGCCTTCATGAGGAGGTTAATTAAATAAAGAAGTGGCTCCCTTTGGAACATCATCAATATCTTCAAGGCTTTCAGAGTTTCCACAAATCTCTAGTTCAAGTGTATGCTAATATACACCTTGTTTCTGCAAACTATGCTTCACACTATTGCATTCCCCAAGAATACAATCTTCACAATCTTGAGGTAGAAGACCTGTAATGAAACTCCTTCTTGGAACTATTTCAATGGCCTTCATGGTAGCTTTGGAACCTTCTCCATAAGACTGTCCATAGCCATGACCCAAATGCTTAGGCCTTTCCTCAACTATTGTTGGCTCAAAAATACATTGTGCATGTTTTCCCAAGCCTTTTCCTTGATAGCCCATCTTGGACATTAACTTGGAACCTATGCCTCTGGTATGTTTTTCAAAAGAACCAATATAAGCATTCCCAGAGGAATTTGAAGACAAACATGAATTATTTACCTCTTCTTCAAGCTGATACTTGACTAAGGCTTCTTTGGAAACAAAGAGCTGCGACTCCAACTCATGCATCCTTTTCAGGTTCATATTTGCAATATGAAGTTGCCTCTCCATTTCTTGCAATTTTTCATAAAGCAACTACTTCTCTTCCTCCATGGAATTCAACTGCTCTTTAAGTATGCTGCTCTTCTTTCCATCCTCATACATTTCTCTCACCTTTTCTATCATGATGAACAAGTCTTGCTTCATGTCTTCATCAAGGAATCTTATGAAGAAATAATATTTTGAGGACTCACTTGTAGAAGTTGTCATTATGCCAATGAACAAAAGAAATTCAAGCAAGATTAATAAAGAGCTTTATTCAAGAAAAATATTGCAACAAACCTCTTATTCTTCAACGATTACTTTGAGGTCCTTTGGGATAATAAGAATGCCTCCAACCCTTCTTCCTTTTTGTCCTCTCCTGGACTGAGCTATCAATAGCTTTCCCTTCACCTCTGCAAGCTCAAACAATACATAATTTGCAAACAAGCACACAATCAACCTCTGACTGTTTAAACACATTTCAGACAAGCAATCTTTGCTCTCTCAATCAAGCATTTTGATCTGATGCCACTTGCATCATGATACCACCTGCTTCATGGTATAACCAGTTTTGATATCACCTTCTTTGAAGGTGGGGTTAATCGAACTTAAGCTCTGATACCACCTGATATAAAAATGGGGCACTAAAGGCCTCTTGTCAAGCTTACAAGAACCTCTCCCACTCCAAAGCTTTATATTTCAAAGTCCTTATGATTTACCAATTACAGAATTAACAAAGCTTGAAAATAGGTGTATGCTTATGTTTGTCTTTAGACTGTTTATGTGATTTTTGTTTTGTTGCTTATGCTGATATTTAAATACATGTGACAATAAATAAAAGCAACAAATAAAAAAAACACATAACAACAATATAATATGGAGTTCACCCAAACCTCTTGGGCTACGTCTCCTTGAGCTCTAGTCAACTCAACTAGGCTCTCTAGGATTATGGCATCAATTCTTTTACAAACTCCACACTCAGCTCCATTGGTTGACACAGAAATAATGGGATTAGAATACCATCTTATCCCTACTAGCTATCCATACTTCTGTATACAAATCTAGGCTTCTCTCGACTAGATTCCTTCAATTAGTGCTCTGAGTGATCTTGCTCTAGCTTGCACCAACTCCCTCAGAATTCTTTCACTATCTCTGGAATGCCTTGTTCTATCTTCAGTACACTTTGGACAATAGCAACAGCTAGATCATTAGATCTCTTTATTGTTCTAGGCTCTGTAACTCTATTGCACATAACTCCTAAGGAATCACCCCTTTTCCATCGCCCCAACCTCTGGTGGCTTCTCTAGCTTTCTCAAGCTCTCTCGCTCTACGGCCTTGTGGCTCATAACTCTCTATGTTATCTCTCAACCTCTGCACAGCTGTGAGCTTCTCTTGGCCTCTGCATGCCTTTCATGTTCGCTCGACCTCCAAGCAAATTCTCAGCAACCTTCCAACGACCTTCGCAACTTTTCGCTACTGTCAATTGAGCTCTCTAGTTCACTCAACCTCTAAGTGACTCCAAAAGTCTCTGTGCTCTCTCAGCCTCTGCACGCTCTCTCAGACTCTTCACACCCCCTTTTCAATTCTGCTTTCTGTGTTTTTGTGGAATCCTTTGATTTTGTGGATCCACCAATCATTCCTATGTCTCTCATCATGAGGAATCATTCCCTCACGGCTCTTCAGCACTTCGACTGGCCCTCTGGCTCACCGGCTCTGTGGCTCTGCATCTAGCCCTCTAGTGCTCTAGCTCTATGGCTCTATGCGAGTAATTCATTCCTCCATCATTGTTAGAAGTCCCTGCTTATAGCATGGCAAGGAGAATGATGGTTGTTTCCAAATGGAAAATGAACTAGAAACACAGGAAACTCGATCGTTTTGGCCTTTTTGTACAAAAATCTTGAAAATAATGCATAATTCCGTTACACACAGAATACTCAGAATTACATTATCAGGGACAAAATCTCGGCCTTCAAAATCTATGAAATCGTGCTCATAATCCCTATTGGGTCCACCTTCGATTGCAATATCACAATCACATCGCCACATAACCAAAACCTAAATACATTGGAATATATTGAAATTCCGCATTCTTAGATTTCAAAACTTATGAAATCGGGTCTATAATCCCATTGGGTCCGGCCCTTATTGCTTATTGCATGTCTTTCCGTCAATGGCCCTTTATATCGGGGATCACAAATCACTAGTCACCGATATCGACATATCACTATCTGTTCTGGGGCTATATCACACATCGTAATCACAATAGCCCCATGGGTCTTCCCTTAAACCATGCCAACTACGGATCTACTAACCACCAATATCGTACCTCGTGTATCACATGGGTGGGGTCTATGTGTTCTACTCCTCCGCTCGCTGATCACCCCGATTGTTTCGATCACCGATATTACAATTGCTAATCGCATGTCGTCTTGTCCTCCCGCCATGCATTTATCCCTTCATTGTTCCGATCTGATACATCTCACGGAGCCAATAAGGGTTTAGGCTGCAGAACATAATATTTTGGGTCTGCCCTTTCAACCTTTCACATGTGATTTTTGCATACAAGTTCTTAAGCCCATTTTCATAAGATTTTGCCTCCTTTTCAAAGGACAAAGGTAACCTTCTTTCTACGATAACTGCTTTATCCGAAGTGCATTTTAGCCCATTCAAATTGCAATACATGTAGAATGAAAAGATCTATGCAATGGGACTATTTCCGGGAGTAGACATTGAGTTTCATTTTCCTCTGTGAGGACCACCTTAGACTTAGAAGTATATTCTAGATCTATTTTGGATCACAACAAGAAGGTGAAAGTTTAGAAGAATACTTGGAATGATTTTCTTACAATCTAGAAAAGTCTAAACAACACTCCCTAAACCAAGATACCATTCGAACAATCTTTCTTAAAGGTATAAGAGATAAATACCTTGACATTCTGAATGTAATGGGAAAGGGTGATATTTCAAACTTTCCATTTAATGAAACTGCATAACTATGTGAAAAATATTCTAGAGGAAGATTAAAAGCTGGAAGAAGAGATGTTTGTTCAAAAGCAGCAAAATCAACAGCAAGAGGGATAACAAGATTAGAGATAGGGAGCTTGCTGGAAAACTTCAAAACTGATCTTCTAAGTACATTAGGGACACAAGTAGATGTTTTCAAAGAAAACAAAAAGAAAGAGGAACAAGAACAAATCTTAGCAATCTTTTGTCCCAAATGTAGAAAGAAGCATCCACTAAGGGAATGTCCTTTAGATAGTGTTCAAGTATGTGGTCTTTGAACATAAATCCATTCAACAAAATACTATCTAAAGTTGAAATAATTGCAAATTAATCCAATGGAAGATGTACAGGGAGTAGAAGGTTTCTATTATGTGGAACCAAGAAGGCCTTGCGAGCCAAGGATTCCTCAACAATTCCCTCAACAATTGCCTCAACAAAACTATCAGTATCCTCCTCCAAACTCTTGGAATACCCCAATGCCATGGCAAGCGTGGCCTCCACAACAATATCAAAACCAACCTACACAAGGTTGGAAAGGATATAGTTATGGAAACTAGCGACCTTAGAAAATGCATTCTCAACAATACCAACAACAATACAACAACAATATCAACAACCATTCCCATACCAACAGTTTCAACAATATCGACAATGCATGCCATTTCCACCACAGAATCCCACACCATTACTAACACAACCACAACAGCTACAGCTACCTTCAAACCAACCTAGACCAACTCAACTACCAGCTCATCCAGTAGCGAATCAAGGCGACAAAATGGATAAACCTACATGTAACGTGTAATAAGCAACATATTTTTCCAACATACTCCATTCTTTCCATAAATGATGTCCATTTAAGGTCTAGGAAAGTAATGCATAAAATTTCTCCTGTAATCATAGAAGAACCAACAACAAGGAGAGCAACCGGAAACATCACATTCATAAAGAAAAATTATAATAAGTCAAACACCACCCTATGCAGAGAGGTTATTAGTGTAGAAAATTCAAATGACCCTTCCTGAATTTGATATTTTGGATAAACTAAAAAATGCTTATGTAAAAATTCCTTTATTGCAAGTGATCAAAGAAATACCAATTTATTCTAAAATAGTAAAGGAATTATGCATCAAGAAAACCAGTAAAAAGAAGAAGGATCCCACTACAATCCAAGTCATTGGAAAAATAGCAAGCCTCATGTCTACAAAGATAGCAGTAGAAAAATATATTGACCCTGGTATCCCTCTTGTTACTATTTCAATAAACAATTTTTCAGTTCCAAACACATTGATAGATTTGGGAGCAACTATAAATGTAATGACTATAGAGACAATGAAACATTTATATTTAAACAACATTAGATCTACTACTACCATTTTAGAGTTAGCACACATATCTAAAGTTATACCAGAAGGAATATTAGAAGATATCATAGTCTCTTTGGATTCATGGGAATATCCTGTAGACTTCCTCATTTTGCAACTAAAAACAAACTTGGGAGGACGTCGTGTAATCTTAGGCAGATTGTGGTTAGCAACTACTGATGCTTTTATAGGATGCAGATCTAGAAGTATGATTATTGAACATGGAGATGAGAGAAAACACATCACACTTTATTCCCCAGCACAAGCATCTTCTTTAACATCATTTCTTGAAGGACAAGAACAACAAAAAACTAAATCAGTTCTAAGTATTAACCAAGTCTTTGGTCTTAGAGAAGAAGAGGAGAATGAAGATCTATTGGATCTTTTCATCTCATAAGCGAATATTTCAGAGAAACTTAGAGTAGCTAAGTATGAAGATGCAAGTAATCTTTTGAACCATTGTTTTCAGGAAACCTGCACAATTCAATCACTACAAGAATCATTCACAAATATTTTTCTTGCAAACACAATTACCAATTCAACAACTAAAACAATTGAGATTTATTCTGGAAAACATTTGAACATTGGTAACAACTTACAATTGCCACAAGAGCAAGAGGTATAACATTATTGCAGAAGTACTCAAAATATTTTGCCTGGGATTACACAAATATGCAGGGAATTCACCCCAGCACATGTATTCACCACATCTATATTGATGACCAGATTAAACCAGTAAGGTAGCCTCAAAGGTGGATGAACCCCATGATGAAGGAAATAGTGAAAGAAGAACTACAGAAACTACTACAAGTTGGGTTCATCTATCCTATTTCTGACAATCAATGGGTTTCTCCCTTAGTGGTAGCACCAAATAAAAATGGGAAGTGGAGGATATGTGTAGATTACTAGAAATTGAATAAGGCAACATTAAAAGATCATTTCCCACTACCATTTATTGACCAAGTCCTAGATTCATTAGCTGGGAAGAAATTCTTCTCTTTCCTAGATGGGTTTAGTGGGTATAATTAGATTAGAATAACAATCGAATACCAGGACAAAATAACATTTACCTACCCATGGGGAACATATGCATACATTGTTTTTCCATTTGGGCTATGTAATGCACTTGCTACTTTCCAAAGAGCAGTTCTGGCAATATTTGCTTATCTGATCCATGAATGTGTAGTAGTCTACATGGACGATTTCACTATATATGGAAACACATATGACAATTGTTTGAAAAAGCTTGAAAAAGTTCTGAAACGATGCATAGAGTCAAATCAGTCCCTGAGTAATGAAAAATGGTACATGATGTTAACAAAAGGGATAGTGTTGGGACACCACATTTTCTCATCGAGAATTAAGGTGGTCCTAGCCAAAATACAAGTCACTATGAATTTAATGCCACCTACAACTCAAAACGAGGTAAGAAGTTTCTTGAGTTATGAAGGATACTATAGACGATTTATTGAAAATTCTAGTAAAATAACACAACCTCTATTCAAGTTACTTGTAAAGGATGTTGAATTCCAATGGACAAATCATTGTCAAAATTCATTTCAAATATTGAAAGAAAAACTATCAGTTGCCCCCATCCTTCGAGGATCAAATTGGTCATTGTCATTTCCCATTTCCACTAATGCATCTAATAGTGCTATAGGTGCATCACTTGGGCAGAAAGAAAACATGTTTAATTATGCGATATACTTCATAAGTAAAAACTTAACACGAGCAGAATTGAACTACATAGTCACAAAGAAAGAAATGTTAGTTGCAGTACATGCAGTAAACAAATTCAGGTATTATAGAACAAGCTACCAAGTTTACACTCATATAGACCATTCAACAATCAAATACTTAATGAAGAAAGCAATCACACATGGTAGAATTATAGGCTGGTTACTGTTAATGTAGGAATTTAACATTAGAATGCAGGATCAACAAGGGAAAGACAATCAAGTAGCTGATTTCCTTTCAAGACTTCATACACCTGGTGATCCAAATCCTGTTTCAGATAGTTTCCCAGATGAACATATGTTTTCAATAACTGCCAAAACACCATGGTTTGCAGATATAGAAAACTAATTATCTTATGGAAAATTGCCATCCTATTTCACAAAGAAACAAAAACGAAAAATAATTAGAGAAATCTCTAGATATAGCTGGGTAAATGGTGATCTATTTTATACTATATCTGACTTCATAATACGAAAATGTGTTAGAGAATATGAAATATTAGAAATTTTGAAATCATGTCATGATGAGCCATGTGGTGGTCATCTCACAGACAAGTAGACAACATCCAAGGTGATGCAACTCAGCTACTACTGGCCAACAATATTCAAAGACTCCAAAGTGTATGTCAAGAGGCGTGACAACTATGAAACAATAGGAAGGCCAATAATATAGAAATTCCACTTAAGCCACAAGTGCTCATAGAGCCCTTTGAGCATTGGGCTCTGGATTTTGTGGGACCAATAAATCCACCATAAAATGGAAAGAAGTACATGTTGGTATATACAGACTATGTAAGTAAGTGGGTTGAGATAAAGGAAGTAGCAAGAGCAACAAAAAATACAGTGGTCACATTACTCTTTCAGGAAATCTTTGCTAGATTTAGGGTACCAAGACAGATTGTGATTGACTAAGGCACAAAATTCACTTTAAAACTTGTTCGTGATATTATAGAAAAGTACAAGATCAAACACAAAAAATCAACTCTGTACCATCCTTAAGAAAATGGACAAGTGGAGTTGACAAATAAAGTCCTGGAAAATATAATGATGAAGATAGTACAGATGAACAGGAAGGACTGACATACAGAATAACATGGAAAAACACAACGAGCTTCAGTCCATAGCAGTTAGTGTATGGAAAAGAAGTCCTGTTGCCCATAGAATTTCATATACACACATTCAAGCTAATAGCAAAGTTAGGACTAGAAGAGTCTGAAGCAAAACAACAATGGGTAATGGAACTGAATCAACTCGATGAACAGAGACAACAAGTAGTAGAACACACAACTCTGGTGCAGCAACAAAAGATTAAATGGCATGATTGATTCATCAAGAAGAAGACATTCAATAAGGGAGACTGTGCATTACTGTTGGACTCCAAATTTAAAGATTTCAAGGAAAATTTTACAACTCATTAGCTGGGGCCATATGAAATAGAAGAAATCCTTGATAATGGAGTTTTTTAGATGAAAAAAATATATCAAGAATCTACTTCATTTCTAGTTAATGAACATAGGCTTAAAGTCTACAATAAGCCTATTAATAAAGAATATTTTGTGAAACAAATGACAAAAGAGACTAACATGGAAGTAATGGAACGACATAGAAATATTCCCTCAAGTACTCTAGAAGAAGAATAAAAAAAAATTGAGAGAAACAAGAAAAAAATATAAATAAAAAATATAATAAAAAGTTTGCTTGTGAAAACCCTAAATATTCATATTCCATATTTCATATTCCACATTCTATATTCACATTCCATATTCCATATTCATTTCTTTTCATAACCCTAAGTATTTTTCGAAAAGGAAAAAGGGATTCAAATAGAGGGTCTAATAGTTGAAACCATAGAACCTACAAAAACCATACACAAGATTAGTATCATGAAAATAATATTAAATATGACCTTAACATTGTCATTTTGGAATTTAAAGACATATATTGAAATATATACATATGGAAAAATGCGAATTATAAAGTAATACAAAGAGAAAGAAATAAAAAATGATTTATTTTGATAAGTTATAATTAAAAGTGCATAAGAATGATGCTATTAAGTGCAAGGGTTATCATAATGCAAATAGTGCGATGACTATAAAATGCTAACAAACATTATGAAGTGTTTGAGAGGTATAATTCGTAGGTAGTGGAGGTAATGGATATGAGGGAGAGGTACGATGATAGTTAAACAAAGATAATACTATGTATTAAAACATTAAACCATGCAATCAAAACTATTCAAAGCGGCAATCAAATCACAGTGCATAACAATATGAGCCAATAGTAATAAAACATATGGTATGTAGACTATAGGATGAAATGAGTGATATATCAGTCAAAAGTCAAGCAATAAATGTCGAGATGTGGAGGTAACTACTGTGGGATGTATGCAAGACGACTATGATGAAATGAAGGACAACCACCAAGGAAACAATCGGAATATGTAGCAAGTGGAATGGCCAAACGAAATTTGAAAACACAATAGCAATGCTTCAAAACAACATCGTTAGTTTTTCATTCAACAGAGCTCATGAAAATATAACTCCGCCATTTTTACATAGAGAGCATTGCAAAAATATCCTTCTCTCCACCAACACAGTCATTTTGCAGGCTCAGGGAGAGCAATGAAGGTTGCATGAGCCATTAGCGCATAGTTGCAAGCCTCAGGTAAGTGGTTTGAGAGAGGGAACATGAAAATAGAGGAAATCAAACCGAGAAAGAGAAGGAAAGAGATATAGTAGTTGGAAATCAGAGTGATAAGAAGAAAACATAGATTTGTTTGAGGGATAAGCTGAGGAAACTAGCAAAGAAAGCGAAGTTAGTTAAAGAAAATCTCGTGAGCAACAAGGTAAGATCGAAACTCAATGAATGCAACAAATGTTTTATGAGAAAATATTGGGATTTTCAAAATAAAACAAAAGTTAGATTAGGTGTTATAGCCTTGGGAAAGCCTCATTGATTTTTTGTTATGAGTCCCACATTCATGCTTGGAATATTGAACAGGGGTAATTGGTTGAAAGAAAGATTCGGTTCAGCCAATCTAAAGTTGGGTGGTTCATGGAAGTAACAAACCCAGTTGGATTTTAAATTCAATAATAATTGTTCCTTATCCTTGATATTTCGTGTGTAAATTTACTCGCTTATATGTGGATTTTACTATTTTTGTATCCTTATTATTTTTTTTGTTATATGTTGGTTATGAGTATGTTTTATGAAAGTGTTAATGTATGTCTCTCATCATGTTTTGATTTGTAAATGAATTGACAGTTAATGTATGACCTAATAGATGATAATGTAGCTAATGTGGTAAGGTATCAATGCTTCTTTACGAAACTCAAATAAGTATGAGACCCTTATGCTTCGATTTGTTGTTATGACCTATAGATTTCATATTTGTGACATGTTTGAGGAAATCCTTGCCATGGCTAGTAGGGGTCCAATCACGTTTTTGTTCAAGAATTTTTATTAGTATGATTATTTTGATGTGATATTTCATCTCTAGAACTTTCACAGAGTTCTGGGCAGTGGCTTGAGTCTTGGCCCTAAAAGAGTTTCACAAAATTTGGAGTCGTGGGTTTAGAACTAACTGACAAATTCCATAGTCTCTTACATTCCCTTGATATGAGAGTGACTGGAGGGTCATATTTACATGCATGCCCATGTCATGGGAGTGACTGAGGCACTAGATCAGTAAGATGTTAAGTTTTCGTAGGGGTTGGTCACTTGGAAAGGTTGGTTACCTCCTAGAGGTTTTGTAGCATGTGTAGAAGGTCAGGTTAGTTGTGTTTTGTTGGTTTTATCGTCACCTTCTAAAAAAAGATTTCTAGTTGCACAAAGAGGGAAAAATAATAGAGAGGAGCTTGTTGTACTTTGAAAATTGGACATTAGAGGAAAAAGGATAGGTCTAGTCTAAATTGTTTTGGAGAAATTTCCATATTCTCTAAAAAACCATTTCTTTCACAAACCCTATTTTTCCTTTGTGCTTTAAACTCTAGCCATAGTGACCCATTTTTAACTCTCTTTGAAATCCCTTTTGTATATCTAACTCTAGTCGTGTTTCCCATTTCCCTTTGAAATGTTTTAAAAACGTTCAGAAATCATGTCGAAACCCTTTTTAAGTGTCGGGACCCACAAACAATAATATCTATTGACCCCTTATCTTTTCGTGATACATATTTGCCCATCTCCCTATTTAACCTTTGTGATTGTGATATCACATCTTGCAAAGTCCCTTGCCGATTATCACATCATAAGTCCCTCCTCAATCTCATCGATTCCAATATTTCCTCCATTCACTCATTGCGATAAAATATTTTTTGTCGATCACGATAATTTCTTCCCCCATTGATTGCGATATCACAATCGGGGGTTGCATAAGTCAAAGTCCCCCCTTTGTCAAATTCCCTTCCAATTTTCAATCACAATGTGTGAGAACCCTCCCGGATGCGATATATTATGAGATACATTCTATAAACTGTCACATCTGAAATATTGGAAATCACCATAAATCAATGTTAAAGCCACTTTCTCCTTTTTTATGGCGATATGAAAATCCTAGTTCCAGATGCGATATTTTATATATCATGATTTATGGAAGTTTCACATCCAGACAATCGACAAGCACTATGAAATGTGGTAAAATGTCCCTCTCCTACATTGCAATTGGGATACCATCAGGCCAAGATCAATGACCCAGATCAACAAGCATTCAAACATCTATTCCCCTTACGCTCACTGAGATTATGAGGGTCCTTTTGATGTATACCCAACAACACGATCATCAAACAGAGAAAACATAGGTAATACTATGTAATGGTTGATTGTGATATCCTGGGTGGGCCCAACCCTAGCATATCGGTGATCATAATTGTCAAGGGGAGGCATCGAAGGTGAGAATCAGGAATCATCGATGTGTAGGATTCTATTTAACAAAGGGATGGGCCTCACAAACAGGAGCCCAATGGTCCTGGAACCCAAGGAATAAAAGATTAGTTGTAGCCCTAGGTGACACAAAGCGAAAGGGGCTAAAGTAGATTGGAATGTCCCATCTGTAAGGACCTTTAATGGAAAACCCTGATGTGATATCTCTACGATGAAGTAACACAAAAATTTAAAGGCGTGGTGGGTTGGTAGTTGAGGTATTTAAGAAAGGATGTGCAATATTCAAAATCAGCATGGGCTAACCCAGATAGGCCCCTTGTGATAGGAAACCAGGGTCAACGAATACAAAGTAAATGAAGACATGGAAGCCTAGGAGGAATTGATGATCTAGCATGGTGCTCCACATGGAGGGAAGACAAGGTACTGCCTAGGCGACCTATACTTTTGTATTGTGGCATTAAACTAATAGTTGATCATTCCTTGGTTTGGAGAACGAATCATATAAGTAGTAAAGGCAGAAGTAATGAGAATCGGCTAAGTGACATAGTTGACGAGACCATGAGAAAACAACAACCTGAAGCAAAGGCAATCACAGGGATGTGCATGGAGATATTTTGTTGGCATGTTCAGTTGATTGATTGACTTGTTTTGTTTTCCTATAATGTGTCACCATTTATTCAAGCAATCAATTTATGTAGTCATTTTTGGGCCACATATCCATCCCAGGATGAGACAACTAGTCAATCTGACAGCTGAGGCTCAGCTAAGATATTTTTTTCTCCACTACCCAGATAAATAGGGAAAATCAACACTTCACAAAGTTCCAAAATTCTAAAGAAATAACTACATGTTATTTTCAAGACTATATGATTTTAAGATATGCGTCTTTCAGAATATTAAGAAAATGGTGGCGATTCCTCCTTCGAGTACTACAATATGTTATCCTTTTGCGAAATTCCATTATGTTCATGTTTCCTCTCTGAATTCATGTAATCATAGCTGCTAAAAATGATTCATATGTTCTTACAAATTCATTTGTATTGATTCTTTAACGCATGTGCATGTATGGATATTCAATCTTATATCTTCAAAATTGTGCTCCATGAATCATCGCTCCCATCCTCTTTCATCCATTATCTCTACCATTAGCTCAAAAGTGTAGAATTCTAGAGGCTTCAAGCTCTATGTGATAACTGTAGAATTCCTTACGCTTCAAGATTTATGTGATGAGTTACTCTATCTCCTTATCCTTTCTCATTCCTCTTCCAAAGCTTATTAAACTGTATATCCTTGAACTACTCGGCCCCCACTAGTTTATGATATATTTCTGTGAGTTGTATATGTGAAGAAGTACTAGAAATGAATGGCTTATGCCTTTAGATGAATGAACCAAACCCAGCTGTTTATTATATATATGTGTGTGTGTGTGATGTCTCGAGTTTCCAAAGAATCATATGAGACACACAAAATCTAGATGTTCTAGGCACTGGTCTTGTAACAAATCCGAGGTTGTCTCTAGAAGCAACAACATCTTTTGGCATCATTGTCGGGGAATGTATTGAACGATTTTTCCCCTGGGATATGACAAGTTAAGCACTCTTTGTGTAGGTGAGAAAATGCATTCTTATTTCATCCTCATCACCTTGGTGACTCCACAAATGCCATTATCATTTATCATCCTGGATTTTAGAAAACCTCGCACTCCCTTCGATACCTCTCAATAGAAAACCCCATTTGTATTTGACCCAACCAAATTGACTTTCAGTAGACTCTGGAAGGAGAAAATTCCTACTACTTATGCTACTGTCTCATCATTCTTTGAAGCTTCGTCATCCAAATCCCAACCTACTATCATTCACTGCTCAAAATTTACTCCTAAGATCCTTACATACCATGCTCTCAGTCTAGCCACTCCAACCACCGGTGTCTTGGCCCAAGTTCATCTAGGAAATTTCAACCCCCGTCCATTAATTTAGATGGATTTTCTGGGTTTTTTACTGAATAAATATGCCCCTCTTGATTTACATCAACCCCTAAGTGCTATTCCTTAGGACTACCTAAAGATTTTTCCCAGGTTCAATGGGGAGGATGAAAATACTGCACAGAGACACATTGAAACCTTCGATGCTTTTGCTAAGAATCTAAATGTAGAACAACTAGATGTCGCCGTGAGACTTTTCATACAATCCCTTGATGGAGAAGCAATAAAATGGTTTAAATACCTACCTAATGCCTCCATCACTACTTGGGAGGAACTTTAAAACTCTTTCACCCAAAATTGGGGCGAAAAGAGGAATCATGAGTATGTCCTCATAGAATTAAACACTATAAGGAAGAAGCCAGAAGAAGAGATTTCAGAATTCATAAAAAGGTTGAATAAGTAGTATAATAACCTACATGGTGAGATAAATCTTCCTCAATCTACTACTCACGTAGTTTTTGTGGGAGCCTTTGAATCCGACTTTGGTTTTACCCTAAGAGAAAGGAAGTCTCGCACTTTAGATCAACTCCAAGTTGATGCTCTTGAGGTAGAATAAATTTTCACCTTTGCAAGGAAGACAAGAGGTAAGGACGAACCTATTAAGAAGAAAAATGGGAAAGAAGAAGCATCCTCCTCTGGTCAAGATAAAGAATAACTATATCTAAAGTGGGAAGAAATGGATAAACTCACCAAGAGTTTATCACATAAGTTGGTGAAACATGAGCTCGAGAACAAGAGTCTACTAAAACCAAATTCTCAAGGTAACAACTGAGGTTATAACCCACAATACCGAAGGCCACCATTACAGATTCTTCAAAGGGAAAAAAGGATCAACTTGATAAAATCCCTCATCCTCTATATTTAGAAGATGATCCCAATGAACAATCATCAAATACACATGAGATGCAGGGAAACTTGTATTCCTCTTTCTCTAAAGAAGAACATGGAAATATGGGACACTAGGAGATAAGTCAAGATAAAGAAGCAACAAGAAATGAGGAGGACATAGGTGATTACTGTAAACAGGTTTTGGATTTCATGCAAGCACAGCTACACTAAAGGTATGATCGAAGATGTTCATGAAAGAGGTCGCAGGAATCAGAATAGCAAGAAGGAATTGTTCCCCAAGATATTCCCCTAGTGCCAAATAAAGGGAAAGGAAATTTGAATCCTGACTCATCCAAGGAAAAAGTCCCCTTAAATAAGAAATGAAATAGCTCTGAGGTACACATAGAAGAGAGCGCATAGGTTTTGATAAAAAGTACTAGCGATAAGGAAAGAGAAGCAGAGCTAGGAGGTGTAGAAAAAATCCAACATGCATTTAATCTTCAGCAGGAACTCGAAAAGGTAAAGATTCTTGTCCCTCTAGTTGAAGTTTTAAATCAGCCCACTTATAAATATCAAGTCTCTCAGTTCATGCTTCCATCCACCACAACATTGACCCATGATTGTCTAAACCTTCAAGAAGAAAAACCAATGGGTTTTTGTGGGCGTCATGTTGAAGAACTTGATCCTTCCACTCCTTCCTTCTATGTGACCCTCGTAATTAATTACCTATTATTACATAACTACATGTTGGACTCTGGAGCCTCACATAACCTCGTGCCCTTAGCCATGATGTAACAACTTTGCTTACAAACCACCAGGCCCTACAAGGACCTATACTCCTTTGACTCTAAGCGGGTCAAATTCTTGGGAATGATGAAATATTTGGTCATAAAACTAGCTTAGATCCCTACGAAGAGCGTGGTGATGCACATCGTAGTGGCAGATATTACCCCTCGATTCAACATGTTCCTATCTAGATCTGGGGGTTCCAAGGTTGGGGGCTCTATCAAATTAGATCTAACTTATGCCAATATTCCCACTTTTGGACGTGAAGAAAGGAGGTTGTACAGAGAGTCCAAATTTGTAAAAACTGTGACCCCAGATGAAGGTTCTAAGAATTCTCCAGTATATGGAAAATAAAGTGACCTCTCTTACCTATTCCTAAAAGGAGATGAGGCCATATTAGAAGAAACACCAGTACATCTAACAATTTAGTTAGAACACGAGCGCACATATGAAAACAAAGTGTGGAAAGTATACTTTGATGGAGAAAATTCCAAAGAGAGAAATGGATCAGGAGTATTGTTGGTATCTCCTAAGGGAAATGTGATACTCCTCTCATTCAAGATTGGGTTTGAGGAAACCAACTACGTGGCAGAGTATGCAGCATTGCTCCTTGGGCTACAAAAAAAAGGAATATGAATATTGAGTTCTTAATTCTTCATGGAGTCTCCGAGATGATTGTAAAGAAGATAAGAAATAAGTAGCATTCTAAACACCCATATTAAGGACTTGCTATAATGAAGTATGAGATTTAATTGATAACTTCTTCCTACCCTTTAATATCCAATTTCTACCTAGAGAAGGAAATAGAATGGTTGATTCCCTTGCTGAGCAACAAGCAATTTCAAACCCCCTCAAAATCTTCTTCTTAGGTACGTGGTGGAGGTTAGACACAAACCCTCTATGCCTGATAATTTCAAACAATTGCAGGTGTTCAAGGATATGGAGCAGATCAAATTATTCATAGAAGTATTTGGGTAGTTTGCTAACTCAACCTTTGATCAAGGAGAGGAAAATGAAGCAGATCAAGAAGGCACAGTGGATGGACACAGAATTCTACAATTGAAAGGGAAATCCATTCACCGTGGGCTAGTCCCATTTGAAATATTATTTAATAAGGATGATGCAGCCTCCAAACTAGTGGCTCCAGATATGGATGAACAAGTAGACTATTCCAATATTGACTTAGAAAATGAACCCAGATTGTCAGACAATTAAAAGGAATCCCTGTGCAATATAAAAAAGGGTATTTAAATCTCTTCAAAACCTATAAGGATGTTTTTTTCTTGGTCTTATGAGCACTTAAAATCATTTGATACTAACATCATGCAACATAAGATTCCTTGAAAGGGTGGAATAAAACCATGCAAGTAGAAGCTCATGCATATTAATCCATTCTTACTCCCCTCCATTGAAAAAGAAGTGAGGAAACTTCTACAGGCTAAAACCATAGTGCCTTTAAGGTATTCGGAGTGGATGGCCAACTTAGTCCCAGTGCAGAATAATAATGGATAAATAAGGCTATGTGTAGATTTTCGGAACCTTAATAGGGCATTGTTGTAAGGCAACTACCTACTGCCTAAGATGGATTACATATTGTAGGAGGTGGTTGTGTCAATCAAAATGTCCATGATGGATGGGTTCTATGGTTACAACAAAGTGGCAGTTCACCCTGATGATTAGAAGAAGAATGGTTTCACCACCTTGTGGGGAACATTCATGTATGCTTGCATGCCTTTTGGCCTGATTAATGTAGGGGCCACATTTCAGAGAGCTATGGATATAGATTTTGTAGGGGAGCGTGGTATATTTGGACGATATCACAGTCTTCTCTAAGAAAAATGAATAACACATCCTGCACTTGAAGCTCACCTTTGAGAAATGTAGGAGATATGGTCTCTCTATGAATCCTAAGAAATCTCAGTTCGCCCTGAGTAAGCAGAAGCTACTAGGATGCAGAGTAGTGCAAGAAGGAGTGAAAATTGATCCTCAATGAGTCAAAGCTATCAATCATATTCCTCTACCCAGAAATAAGAAAGAGGTCCAAGGCTTTTTTGGGAGAATCAATTTCTCGAGGAGGTTCATACCTAGCTATGAAGAAATAGTGATGGATATTACATATATGCTAGAAAGGGAAAATGAAGTAAAGTGGATCCCTGCCCCCTAAGATTCTTTTACTATAATTAAATAAGCTTTGGCCGAAGCCCTGATACTAGTCATCCCTGACTACTTAGTGCCTTTGTATATCTTTTCTTTTGCTTCTCTGACTACTATGGATACAATTCTACTACAGAAGGATAAATATGGTTATGAACAACCCATGTCCTTCTTCAGTAAAGTATCGAGGGATGTATAGCTGAAATGTAACATCTTGGAGAAACAAGCCTATGCACTAGTCAAGGATTTGAAGGAATTTTGAGTGTGTGTGCTATAATCATAAATCATAGCATTTTTCCAAATGAGAGTAGTCAAGAACATCCTTGTGCAAGGAGACAATGAAGGAAAAAGTGGTAGGTTGATAGAAAGCATACAAGAATATGAGTTGGACATAAAGCCTACTAAGCTCATAAAAGGCCAAGGGTTGGCCAATGTTTTATTAGAATCTAATTGGCAAGCTTTAGGGATAAACTTGATAATAGAGGAAGGTAGAATAGAGGTTTAGTGGAATGGAATTAAAACATCAAATAAAAATATATATGCTAAATATGAGGGATCACCTTGGTATAAGAATGTCATCCATTATCTCTTAATGCTGAGGTGCCCGCTAGGGCTAGATAAATCCATGTACATAACTCTGATATTTCAGGCTCAAACATATATCATATCCAATGGTTAACTATACTGGAAGGACCTGGTTGGGGTTTTGTTTTTATGATTGGTAGAAGGTGACACTCATAAAGTGATTAAGGAATTTCATGGAGGAGTTTGTTGAGGTCATTACCTCTAGAAGACCATAGCTCACAAAATTCTCAAGACAAGATCCTACTTGCATACACTATTTCGAAATGTTCATTCCTAGGTTAGGTCATGTCAGAAGCGCCAAGTGTTTGCTGAGAAACAAAAAATTTCTCCTCTCCCCCTGATTCCAATGCATGTGGAAGAACCCTTTAGATAATGGGGACTAGACTTCATATGAGAAATAAACCCACCTTCCACTGGCCAACACAAGTGGATATTGACGGCCACCGATTATTTCACCAAGTGGGTAAAGGCCATCCCAACTAGAAATGCCACAAAATGAGTGGTAATCAAGTTTATGGAGGATAACATATTATCTCACTTTGGTTGCCCTATCAAAATCATCACTGACAATTATTAAGCCTTCAAATCTGCAATATTCATCAGCTTCTATCAGAAATTCAATATCATAATCAGGCACTCCACTACCTACTATCCTCAAGGTAACAACTTAGTTGAGTCCTGAAAAAAAACTATGTTGAGAGTGATGAAGAAGACCATCATCAATAATCAGAGGAGGTCAGATTCCCAATTGAATTTTTCCCTCTTGGCTAACCAAGTAACTCCTAAATAATCCACCAAAAAACCTTCCTTCAAGCTAGTGTATGGTAAGGCTACAATCTTCCCATTCCAATTAGAAATACCAATGGTGAAGTTACTAAAAGAACATGAGGAAGAGCCAACTACTTTGACACGAAGGACAAACCAACTGGTAAAACTTCATGAAAACAGAGAAGAGGTGGGGGCTAAATTAGAAAATTACCGACATAAGATGAAATCCCTATTTGACAAGAAGGCCAAGGATCAACCTCTTCAACTAGGAGATTTAGTTGTTTGATGGGACATCTAACAGGAAGGAAAAGAAAAACATAGGAAATTTGAACCACTTTGCTTTGGCCCTTTCAAACTTTCAGATCTAAAATGAAACAATACGTACCTACTCGAAAATATAGAAGTTGAATTGTTGGAGCTACTAGTAAATGGTCAGTTCCTGAAAATCTATTTTTAGAGTTAAAGGTACATGCCTTCCACCCATTGTAAATACCAGTGTGTATGCTATAATTATTTTATGGAATTTCCAATTTTTTTTTAAATTTCACTTTCACAAAATTATAATTTTTTTAGGAAAGACTCCATGCCCAAAGGAAAACTTCACAGTCTGCAAGTTCTCGATGCATTGCAATCCAATGCCCCGTCCCCCGGTGGAGCCAATGTTGTCACCTTTTGAGAAGAGAGTTCTAGTTGTACAAAGAGGGAAAAAGAACAGAGAGGAGGTTGTCGTGCTTTGCAAATTGGAGATTAATGGAGGAAGAACAGTTCTAGTTTAAATTGTTTTGGAGAAATTTCCATATTCTCTAGAGAACCATTTCTTCCACAAACCCCATTTTTCCTTTGTCTTTTAAACTCTAGCTGTTGTGACCCACTTTTAACTCCTATTGAAATACCTTGTGTATATCCAACTCTAGCCGTGATTCTCATTCCCCTTTGAAATGTTTTAAAAACATTCAGAAATCATGATGAAACCCTTTTTAAGCATTGGGATGCACAAAAGATAATCGTTATCGGCCCCTTCCCTTTTTCTGATACATGTCCAACCATCTCCATGTTTAACTTTGTCCATTGCGATATTGCATAGCACAAAGTCCCCCACCAATTATCACATCATAAGTCCCTCCTAAGTCTCGCCAATTGTGATATTTCCTTCGTTTTTCGATTGCGATAAAATCTTTTTCGCCCATCATGATAATTACTTCCCCCACTGATTGTGATATCGCAGTTTGGGATCGTAGAGGTCAAAGTCCCCCCTTTTCTGAATTCCCTTCCAAATTTTGATTTCGATGTGCGAGAACCCTCCTAGATGAAATATTTTATGAGATACATTCTAAAACCGTTATGTTTGGAACATTGGAAATCACCATAAATCAGCGTTAAAGCACCTTTTCCATTTCTGATGGCAAAATGAGAGTCCCAGTTCTGGATGTGATATTTTATATATCATGATTTATGGAAGTTTTGTATCCATAAAATCAGAAAGTATTATGAAGGGTGGTAAAAATGCCTTCTCCTCCATTGCGATTGTGATACCATCAGGTCCGGATCAACGACCTAGATCAACGAGCATTAAAACCTCTATTTTGCTTCCG
Source organism: Pinus taeda (assembly GCA_000404065.3). Lineage (NCBI taxonomy): Eukaryota > Viridiplantae > Streptophyta > Pinopsida > Pinales > Pinaceae > Pinus > Pinus taeda. The sequence goes on from APFE030169590.1 coordinate 24,094, forward strand.
CTCAATGGGATGATGAGGGTGTTTTTTGGTGTATATCTAGAAACACAATCATCAAACAAAGAAAATATAGGTAATACTATGAAATGGCCCATTGCGATATCCCTGGTTGGCTCAAGCCCTACATATTAACGATCACAATTGTCAAATGGAGGCACTAAAGGCGAGCATCAGGAATCAATAATATGCAGGACTCTATTTAACAAAGGGTCGAGCCTCACAGACACTAGCCCAAATGTCCTAGCACCCAAAGACTAAAATCTTGGTCGTAGCCCGAGGCCACACGAAGCCAAAAGGGGCAAAAGTGGACTACAATGTCCCATATTTTAAGGACCTTTAATGTAAAACCCTAATGCGATAGCTCTACGATGAAGTAATGCAAAATTTTAAAGGCGTGGTGGGTCAAGAACTGAGGCATTTAAGAAAGGAGGTGCAAAATTCAAAATTGACATGGGCTAACCTAGAAATTCCCCTTGTGACAGGAAACTAGGGTCAACGAATATAGAGTAAATGAAGACATGGAAGCTCAGGAGGACTTGATGATCCATCATGGTGCTCCACGCAGAGGGAAGATGAAGTACCGCCCATGTGACCTTTTCTTCTATACTCTGGCATCAAACTAATAGTTGACTGCTCCAAGTTTTGAAGAACAAATGATCCGAGTAGTAAAGTCAAAAGTGACAGGAATCAGTTGAGTGACATAGGTGAACAGAGCATGCGCAAGCAACAACTTGAAGAAAAGGCTATTACATGGACGGGCATGGAGATATTTTGTTGGCATGTTCATTGATTCATTGACTTGTTTTAATGTGTCACCATTTATTGAAGAAATTAATTCATGTAGTTATTTTTGGGCCATAGAGCCATCCTAGGCTAAGACAACTAGTCGATCTAACAACTAAGGCTTGGCTGAGACATTTTTTTGTAATTATTGTTCGATGCTCCCCTCCCCAGATAAATAGGGGTAGGAAACACTTCACAAAGGTTCATAATTCTAAAGAAAGAACTACATGTTATTTTCACGACTGTATGATTTTATGGTATGTGTCTTTCAAAATATTAGGAAAATGGTGGCGATTCTTCCTTCGAGTACTGCACTATGTTATCATTCTATTAAATTATGTTATATTCATGTTTCCTCCTTGAATTCATGTAATCGTAGCTTCTAGAAAGCCTTCATAATTTCTTACAAATTCATTTGTATTGATTCTTTAATGCATGTGCATGTATGGATATTTGATATTATATAATTAAAATTGTGTTCGATGAATCATCACTTCCATCCTCTTTCATCCATTATGTCTACCTTTAGCTGAAAAGTGTAGAATTCTGGAGGATTCAGGCTCTATGGGATAAGTGTAGAATTCCCGACGCTTCAATTTTTATGTGATAAGTTACTCTATCTCCTTACCCTCTGTGGCTGCTCTGTCAAAGCTTATTAAACTATAGGTCCTTGAGCTGCTCGGTCCCCACTAGTTTATCATATATTTATGTCAGTTGTATATGTGAAAAAGTACCAAAAATGCATGGACTATGCCTTTAGATGAATGAACCAAACCCAGTTCTTTATGATATCTATATATATATATATATATATATATGTATGTATATGTATGTATGTATGTATATATGTGGTGTCTTGAGTTTCCCTAGAATCATGTGAGACACACAAAATCTATATGTTCCAAGCACTGGTCTTGTAAGAAATTTGAGGTTGTCTCTCGAAGCGAGTTGAATCAAATCATAGTAGCCTCTCATCACATGTTTATACCAGTGCACCAATTAACTTGGGGAAATGTGGGAGGAGGGTGTTACAAGTGGTATGAGAACATGGTTCACCACTTAGACTAGATGGGTAGAATGTGTTTTTCATGCATACATGTCAATTGAATATGTGATCCTTATGTTTGTGGACTATGTGATTGTTGTGTATCCATGGTTATGGTCATTGTTATAGTTTTGTTGTCATGTAGGAGTTGATGACGTTGTTTTTGGGATGTGATTGTCATGAATGCATGTCAGTTTTATATGAATGTGTTATGCATGTCAGTGTCTATATGTTGTTATGCATGCATTGTCATGGTGAAGGTTTTGCGCATGAGGTTGTTGTATGAAGTTGTTTATCTCCTTATCCTCTGTGACTACTCTGTCAAAGCTGATTAAACTATAGGTCCTTGAGCTACTCAGTCCCCACTAGTTTATCATATATTTATGTTAGTTGTATATGTGAAAAAGTACCAAAAACACATGGACTATGCCTTTAGATGAATGAACCAACCCCAATTCTTTA
>APFE030169592.1:0-27569 GCA_000404065.3 Pinus taeda
TATAAGGATGGTTTAAAGGGTTATAAGCTTTGGAACCCAGTCACACGGGAGGTTGTGTACAGTCGAGATGTGGTGTTCAGAGAGGTGAAAGATGTTATTAAACATGAAGTCCAACCAAAGGAACCTGTGAAGATAGAGTTTGAACTAAAGGAGTAAGAATCAGACTCTGTAGCAGAGGAGGAATCAGAAGATGAAGAGCCACAAACTCCGGCTGTGAGAAGATCAGCTCGAGAAAGAAGGAAGCCAGAAAGGTATAGTCCATCTGCTTTCTGTTCAAACTTTGCTTTGTCTGTTACTGATGATGATCCCAGAACTCTGAAGGAAGCAGTGGATTCAGAGGATGGAAAACTCTGGAAAGAGGCCATGGTTGATGAAATGGCATCTTTGCACAAAAATGAGGCTTGGGATCTGGTGGAGTTGCCGGCTGGAAGAAACCCATTGGCAGCAAATGGGTGTTCAAGAAGAAGACAAATGCAGAAGGGAAGGTGGAGAAATACAAAGCTCGGTTGGTAGCAAAAGGTTATTCCCAGGTGCCGGGAATTGATTTTGGTGATATTTTTTCTCCTGTTGCTAAGGTAACTTCTATTAGATTACTTGTATTTGTTGTCACTGCTTTTGATTTTGAGGTAGAACAGATGGATGTGAAGAAAACATTTCTTCCTGGGGATTTGGAAGAGGATATCTACATGAAACAACCTGAAGGCTTTGTCGTGAAGGGTAAGAAAGAACTGGTATGCAAGTTAAAGAAGTCTCTGTATGGGTTAAAACAGTCACCAAGGATGTGGTATCAGAAATTTGATACATTTATACGGGGACCTGGCTTCACCAGAAGCAAAGCAGATCATTATGTGTATTTTAAATCAATTGGTGACCGTGTTATTTATCTGTCTTGTATGTGGATGATATGTTGTTGGTTGGAAATGACAAAGAAATTATCCAGGATTTGAAGACCCAATTGTCCTCCAAATTCGACATGAAAGATCTCGGTGCTGCAAACTATATTTTGGGCATGGAAATTAAAAGAGATCGGGAAAAGGGGAAGCTCTGGTTAAACCAGAGGAAGTATGTCGAGACAATATTGCAGAGGTTTAATATGCAGGATAGTAAACTGGTGAAGGTTCCTATTCCTGTAGGTGTGAGGTTATCTGCTGAACAGTGTCCCAAGACACAAGAAGAGGAAGAGGACATGTCCCGTGTTCCATATGCAAGTGCAGTCGGTAGCTTGATGTATGCAATGGTATGTACTAGACCAGACATTGCACATGCAGTGGGAGTATTGAGCAGGTTATGTCAAAACCAGGGAAGGAGCACTGGACATCAGTGAAGCGGGTTTTCAGGTATTTGCGTGGCACTAGTGATTATGGTTTGTGCTACCAAGGAAGACCAGGATTGGACAGAGTGTTGGATATTCATGGCTTTGTTGATGCAGACTGGGCTGGAGATCTGGATCAGAGAAGATCTACAAGTGGGTATGTGTTTAACCTATTTGGAGGTGCAGTCAGCTGGATGAGTAAAAAAAAATCTGTAGTGGCACTATCAACTACAAAGGTAGAATACATGGAAACCACTCATGCAATCAAGGAAGCAGTTTGGTTGCAGAGATTGTGTTCAAGTATGGGGTTAGTACAAGAAGCTATAAGGATAGACTCTGATAGCCAAAGTGCAATTTTCTTGGCAAAGAACCTTGCATATCATTCAAAGACAAAGCACATTCACGTTCAGTATCACTTTGTGAGGGATATGATAGATGACAAAAAGGTGTTGCTGGTAAAGGTGGACACTTTGAAGAATACTACAGATGCATTGAAAAAATCTGTGAGCTCTAAGAAGTTCTGCTGGTGTAGAGAAACAATGGGCGTTTCAAGGCTGGAAAAATGACTAAGCTCTCCTATGGTCCCCTGCGGAAAGAAAAAAACAAGTTGAAGAATGTTGGGTTTTGTTATATTCTTTCCAAGTAGTTAATAGGGGTTTGAAGGGCACCCGTAACCCCACTTTATGGGGTCTAGGGCAGCGCCGCGAAAAAATTTGGTTTTGGACCCTATGTTAGGCTGGGCGGACCCACCTATGGTTTTGTGCATCATTCTCACACATGTTTTTTGGACGCGATGGTTTTCGGTCCATGGTATCGGATGCAATGGTTTTCGGTCCATGGTATTGGATGCTTTGGCATGTATAAATATGTATTGTAACATTGAAAGGAACATAATGAAAAATCAAGCTGGTAGTCCTGGTTTTGGGATCCATTGGGAAAATCTCTGTGTATATGTGTTTTATGTGTTATGCTCTCGCATTGTTTATTTTTCTGTGTTTTAGAATTTGTATGTAGGTAATTTCTATACAAGGTTAAAACCTACAACCTAGCATCTTAATGTATGAAACCTAGTGCAACATAAATTAATATCAATAATGTCTTAATGACATACATTAGTAATACAAACACTAAGAAACAATTCATTGGAAACAATGCTAATACTGAGGGGGGTGAATCAATATTAAGGCTAATTTTTAACTCTTTATGCCAATTTAATTTTCTTATTCAAACTTGGAAATCATACACATAATCAACAACAACATATAATATGGGAGTAATATGAAATCAACATACAAGCGCACACCATGAGCATCATACACATGAGCCACAAGGTTTTATGTGGAAACCCTTTCACGGAAAAACCATCAAAGCTTGTTATTGTCATTGATGAAAAATAAGAGCACCTACTCTATTACATCAATATGTTTTCTAATCCACTGCTCACAAGAAGCACCAACTCCCTTTTATTGTTTGCTAGCACCCACTAGCAGAAAGCACCAACGCCCTCCTTTTGTAAACACCTATCCAACTTACCAGAAGCACCATGTGAAGCACCAACTTCACGAATTTGTTGCAACACCAACTTGTACCTCCTTGGATTTATGCAAGAACCAACTTGCAGGAAGAACCAACCCCCAAGCCTTCTCAAGCTCCCACTAGAGATGGAAGCACCAAATTCCTGTATGTAGGCTCTAACCCACACTCAAATAGGAACTGAATGTTTTTCGTAATTGGAATCCACTCTGCATGATTTCAACTCTGTTTTATGCTCACTCTCCAACAACATGTTGATCTACTATAAACATTCACTCATCACATCTCCACACAAAACTCTAATGTTCTTGGCCCCACGCATGATCCGCAACAACAAGATGTTTCTCACAACACTCACCAACTCAACCAGGCCACTCAATCCTTTCTTCTCTCTTCTCTTCAACTACATATAGTTAGCTCAGAGCCTCTTTCTCTCCATAGCGCACACTCATCCCTTAAGCTACTTTCTTTGCAAATTCACCTTCAGCCTTTCTCACACAGTAGCACAACTTTTAGGATCTCTTACCTCTACATGAACACTTTTGGTCTTTCTCTGCAAAGCTAGCTCACTTAGCCTCGCACAACAATGCACACACACAGAGCTCTTTCACTTAGCTCAGTTGCAGCAATGTTTCTTCCCCCACTTTTCTCATCTCATCTCCTAGGTTTTGTTCCTTCGCTGCCCACTTATTGATGTTCTCACTCTTTTCCTATGTTCACACTGCCTGAGTGATTCAACATGGATTTTCCATTTGGCTTTTGCATCTGGCTAGGTATTTGCCAATGCATTAAATATGAGAATGGCCACTTGACTATTTTCTCCATACTAAGAATTAATTCTTAGTCCACCTGCACACTCTAACCAAGCATAGTCCTTTCTATGAGCAACTCTCCTATCACTAAGGCTCTCCACTCTTAATCATGGTTTTACACAGCTTTGTTTTACTTTAGGATGGCTTCTTTGTGGACCATTTTCCTCATTGCCTTGTCTCAGATTTTTCTTCAAATCCATCGGAATCCATGAACCAACTCCATCAATCTACATTTTTTCTTCAGTAGCTAACCCATTCATCTACCTAACTCACTGAGACATGCATCTAAGCACAGAGACGACTTGTCTCACCTCAAATCAGACTCATCACTCTTTCCTGAAGATCATGATCCTTGCTGCCTTAACCCAGTGATCTTTGATAGTCAGTATTAATCCTGAGCCCAACTCCTCTACTGTTGCATTCAATCTCGCAACTATCAACCCATACACATTTAATTCTCTATACTTCCTTGTCAGAGAAATTCCAAAGCCCCAAGGGTTATCTCAACTGGTCAAATAAGTGCCTCGATGTTTGATAGGTCACAGGGTCAATTCTCCTTGAAGCCCTTGAAGTTAGGCCTAGCTATTGGCAGCGAGGCTTGATACCCTTGATTAATCTCAGATATTTCCATGGACGTAGTGGCCATCCAGTGACCCTGGGTGTCTGTGGACCACACGTGGAAAAAAAAAAAAAAAATTACATATCACAGCAATTCCATATTTCAATATTCATAGTGGTGTAGTGTTTCGATATGCTTATCCCATTGGTGCTTAGCTCCCTGAGCGTCTACTATCTCATATGACTAGGCCCATGACCATTGGCTAAATACCATATCAGAGCCCCCTTTGCATCATAACTTCTACGAAGTTCCAATTTTATCTTGGCTCCTTCTGATTAGTCCTCACATCATTTCTCATCATAGGACTGAGATTTGTGACCTATCGCCTAGCCTTAAGGTGCTAAGCCTTAAGACTTATGTTGGGGGCCATTCTCCCTTTTCTAGCTGATATTCTCCCTTGGCCCTTTGAATTCTCATGACCATGTGCCAGCCCAATATTAGAACCCCCCTTTATTAGAACTTTTCCAAACTCCAACTACTCTATAGTTCTGATATCTTAATCCTCTAATTTCCGAGCTCTGATATGATGTCATCACTCCATGTGGAGACTCCCTAGAGGTGACACATGTCACCTAGTTTTGGCCCATTAGACTACCCAATACAATTAAATATGTTTGCCACATGTCTTGTTGTACTACAATATCATGCTAATGTTAGATGCCATTGTAGCTGATGTCGGTTGCCAATGTAGCTTATCAGAGCCATTCATACACTGCCATGTGTCCTGCTAGAGGAGAGAGAATAGGGCTTGTCTACCTTTGGTTTTTCAATGAAATCATTCGTTAATATTTATCAACATTCCTCTGTTCTTTTTAACACTATCATCACTTTATCATTCTCTTTACTTTGAGAGGTTCCTCTCTTTAATAAGTTATGATACTCCAATACCTGATATGTTGATGTTCTGATATCCAGGGTTGTGATATCCTCCCATATTCGATACAACCTGCTCTGATGTACCCATCCTCCGATATTCTGATATTGCAATGTGTCGATGCACTGATGTAGAAAACTAACACACATAAAATAAATTCAATAAAATAAACACTCAGAAATATAGAAACCAGATATGGCAGAAAAGGCATGAGAGCCTTACAACATTCCTCACATTCTCATTATTAACATAGTGTTTATGATACACATAAATACATGAGGAAATTGGTCTCAAGATAGTACGTCTATCTTGGACACTTTGTTTGAGAAAATATCTCAACAACACACTAATATAGGAGCCTAACTAGTTGGAGAGAATCTCTCAACCAACTAAGCCTAAACTAACTCCTAACCATGAGGAAAAAACTCAATCTAGAAAGGTAGGATTAAATCCTAACTTTCATGATTTTAATTAGTTTAATTATTTGGACTTAGAATTGTTTTTAATGTGAGAGTTAAGGATAACATTCTCCCCCTCAATGATAAGCCCAAATTAAGAACCTAGTACCATCTCCAAGTCCTCATGTTGAAACTGTTGATCCTCAAAAAACATTAGCCTGAAAAACCGCCAAAGTTGGATGCTGAAAAAACTCAAATCTCAAGATAACATGAATCAGTTTCATGTCTAATTCGTCTTTGAATGTCACTTGACAACTCCATCATGTGCCAAGCTACAAAAGGATCTAACTGTCCTTTGCTTGCAATCATCATGCTTTGTCCACTGACAAAATGTGATGATCGCCCACTGGCTGAAAAACAACTCACTGTTGCTTTTGATATGTTTGAAAACTGTTCATGGCTAACTTTGTTGTCGATCACCCACTAGCGAATTTTGTTGATTCTCACTCACTGACAAAAATTCCCACTGGCTGCTTTGCTCATGTTGTCGAGACTTTCAGTCTGACAACCATTGAAAATGCCCATTGGCTACTTCGCTGATGTTGTTGAGACTTTCAGTCTGACAACCACTGAAAATGCCCATTGGCTACTTCGTTGATGTTGTCGAGACTTTCAGTCTGACTACCACTGTCAATTTCATTGACAGTTTCCCACCTTTGTCAACTGAAAGGAGAGATAATCATCTGCATTTGATATTTGAACTCCCCCCCTTCAGGTGTAGGAGAGTTTCACTGTTGTACTCCGCCATTCAACTGCACGAGAGTACCATCTTCGTTTTTACTGTTGGTTGCATTATGTGTGAGTGAATTCGATTGTAAAACTTATACAATATTCTGACCATGGAGGACCATTCCCAGGGATCAATCCATGAATAATCAATCTTCAATCTACTTGATTGTTGTTGTTTGCGGCATTTCTCTGATGAATGATTTGACTTGCCACAATGGTGACAAGGATGGAGATCAAAACACTAATCTTCCAAATGACCGGTTCTTTGACAATGAAGGCATTTTGGTTTGACTAAAACTTCAATTTGCGTACATGTCTATTTGTCTGAAAATTTCTCATGGATTTTTTATTGTATTTGATCAAGAAACCCTTCACTGATGAACTTGATCAACTTAGAATAATCAGGGATATGCAAATTGTTTTCATATTTCTCATATCCTTATCCTCATTGATTTTTGTTACTTTGAAGTTCTTCCCATGGCTTGATGATTGGTTTGGAAAGAAGTTGAACTGGATCAGGGACCACTTCGACACTTGAAGTTGGTTAGATCAATGACTTGGAATTAACATCTTTATCTTCATTTGTACGGATGAAAGACTTGAAAACATCACTCTTCTGTTGCAACTCATCTCTTTGAAGTTGCGACTCCAGTTGAACAAACTCGATCATTTCATGTGCATGTTGTAGATTCATTGAAATATCAACAAGTGTTGATTTACTGATTTGCAGCATGTCTTCAGCAGTTGAGAGGATAAAATTGTTAAGAATCTTTCATAACTGAATTCTTTTCTCCATGTGAACCTGTTGGAACTCATGCTCGCTTGCTTTTAATACTTGTTGGATTTGTAGAACGCGCTCACTTGATATTTGGTTGATTGTTACACATCTCGCTTGAACTTGTTTTAACAATTGATTTTGAACTCACACTGGCTTGCTTTCACACTCGCTTGATGCTTGCTTCAATTAGTTTTAGGATCACTTGATGTTGAGAGATTTGCACCTGCTTCACACTCTTGATTGATCAAAAGAAGGGTCTCGGATACTATCAAAAATGCACCCAAGAGAAACGCTTACAATGATTTGAATGGATCAATTAAAAACAATGGATTCACATGGTTTAATTGATTCCCTATCAATTCAAAGCTTGGGTGTCGGTTTCAACCGAGAATGCACCCTTACAATTCAACTGAATTTGACTTTGATTACAATTCAACTTACAAATTATGATTTGAAAGTTACAATTTTTTATTGAAATTTTTAAAGAAATGATGCAAGTGCAATTTCCAAAAAAATTGTTGTTGAATTGCTGCAAAAAATTGTTGATGTAGATGATAGCTTGATTGGATGTTGATGTAGAAATGTCATTGACAACTTGATTATGTATTGTTTCTTCTTGATTGCTTGCAGTTTTCTTGATTACATAAGCTTGAATGGAATTGACTATGTGCATGTAATTCGCTAATTTTTTGTGTGCTACATTTGTACCATATTAGAAAGATACCACATGAAGGTTAGTGTCAAAACTAGACACAAAACAAAAACAATATCAAGAATCATGCGCCATCACAAACATACACATGGTGTACCTAAGATCCCCTTATTCAATTTTAGGCGGATCTAGGACACAAGCACCACAAAAATTATGATTTTATTAATTACTGGAGTACATCATTTTCAATGTCACAACTTTGTCGTGAAAACTTCTTAATGACAATGTCACACTTGCAAACTTTGGAAGCAATATTTTTCAAAAACTACCTATGGTGACTTAATCGCTCTCAAAGTAAAATATTACTTTGGATTACAATAATGACTTTCACTCAAACAAATTCACTTATCGCTCCAAATTTACAAAACATGCACATTATGAATCCACAAAATCACTTATTTCTCCATTACATAAATAATTAGAAATACTCCTTATCCCTCCAAAATGTACAAAAATCACCTCTTACTTCTCACTCCAAAAAAATATTTAAAAAATATAACTTATTTCTTCATTCCTTATATCTTTCAAAACAAAAGAGAATTAATACACCTTCTCAATCCATTACAACAGTTTCTCTTTATTATCTTTCAGGATTCAGGAGCATAACACACATAAAATAAATTCAATAAAATAAACACTCAAAAATATAGAAACCAGACATGGCGGAAAAGGCATGAGAGCCTCACAACATTCCTCACATTCTCATTATTAAAATAATGTTTATGATACATATAAATACATGAGGAAATTGGTCTCAAGATAGTACGTCTATCTTGGACACTTTGGTTGGGCAAATATCTCAACAACACACTAATCTAGGAGCCTAACCAGTTGGAGAGAATCTCTCAACCAACTAAGTCTAAACTGACTCCTAACCATGAGGAACAAACTCAATCTAGAAAGGTAGGATTAAATCCTAACTTTCATGATTTTAATTAATTTAATTATTTGGACTTAGAATTGTTTTTAATTTGAGAGTGAAGGCTAACAATTGATACGCTGACCTCTGATATTCCAAAGCGTGGATATGTTGAACCTGCGACATTCTGATCTCTGATATGCCGATAGTCCTTCCTTCCTAAGGCTTTAAATCCCTGAACTTTAGCAGATCATATATTTTGATTCAGGAGCCCACCTTTGCACTTCCACATATCTTTGGAAAGCTTGTTCAGAGAACTTTCTAATGCAGGGGATTTGATGTAGACTTTGAGTCCTTCTTCTACCTGTAAAATGGCTGCAAACTCTCTGCCACTCTTTTCTCCTTGACACTTCTTCTTGTGTCTGGAATTCTGAACTCCCAATCACCATAGTCATGATTTTATGGATTCTCTAGTAATCCTTTTACTCTGATGATTCTCTACATCAAGCCTACAGTTACCATGGGATTCCATCCTGACCAACACAGTAGTCATAATTTTTTGGCTTCTTTAGTAAACTTTCTACTGTGATGATTTTCTACAAGAAGCTTGCAGATATCATGGAGTTCCATCTGACCCATCACTGTATTCATCATTTCTAGGCTTCTTCAATAAGCCTTCTACTGTGATAATTCTCTACATAGCATTGTAGCAACCATGGGATTTGTCCTCGACCATCACTACCAACATCTGTCATGACAATTATTCATGCTATTTTTGTTTTCATCAATGCCAATACTTATGCCAACAATTAATCAATGCTAACAGCCCAACACATCTCTCCATTATGATTGTTGACATTAATGCCAACACACTTTTAGATATCTTCACTATGCCACTGGCCATCCAAACAATTTCAACTATCCAACAATATCCCCCTTTGGAATTGATGGCAACACTTCATCCTTATCTTTACTTTGATGGACAAACCTCATGTTGCTTCCACACATCTTCTTGCATGAGCCACCAATGAACTGAAATGGTCTTCTCTCTTCTGCACAGGCCATCACATCTTCTTCAAAAATTATCTCCCCCTTTGACATCAATGGCAAGGAGCTACGATGCTACCTTTTTCTCCCTAGGAAATCACTGGCTGTGAAGACCAAAGTCTACCTGTGCATTCTTTTCTTTTGATATTTCTTCAAGGACTCATCGTTGTCGTTGCTTCATAAACTGGGCATATGTGATATGACCCCCCTGAACATATACTGCCTTTTATTTGAATTCCTCCAGTCTTGGACACATTATGGCTACTAGATGAGTACTATCCCCATTGATGCATCTTTTTTACCATTTAAAATATATTGATACCAATCAGATTGCTCATGGTATTGCTAATACCAATTAATGATGACACATTTCAAATTTCACTTCACTATTGTTGTTGCTTTTGATATTATGCTCACTTCATTTAAACATCTCCACTTATCCCCTTGAGAGCACACTTCTATAATAGGGACTGATGTTCAATTAATACCAATTGTACCAAAAGAAGTGATACAAATTGGATACATTACTAGGAAAAATGCAATACTTCTTTCTCAAAAAGAAATGCCCAAATGAACAAAGGTTTCTCCACCTTTCATTTTCTCAACAATCTTCCTTTCTAAGTTTGAAAATTGTTTCTTTCTACCTCTTATCAAAGAAACTCTCCCTGATCCAATGTCCTCTAATCTCCTGCAACTAATTTCTTGCCTTTGTGTGGGGACTGATACTATGGATCTGACTTGACTGTGAAATTCTTGTCATTCCACACTTCTGATGCAACCCATTTTCTTCTTCCCACAACATAAGATATTGTTGTGTATTCTTTATGCTAGCTGCACTCCTCCTCTACTTTTCAATGTTGAAGCATTCAAAATAAATAATTTAATCTTGTAATTAGCACGACCATACCTTCATCAATAAGATGCACTTTTATTTTCATTCTTTTTGCTTCCTACATATGACTTACTTGGCCTCCCTTGAGGTGCTTCTCTTCCTTTATTGGAGAGAAATAGATGATATTCTCTCATTGAGAAAATAATCCCCCTTCTTCCAGACCTTTAATGGTCAAGTCCTCACGGAAGAATTACTCTCCAGCTTCTTCTTTTCCCATGTTTGGTCTCTCTTTTGGATGTGCATGGATAGAGGAACCTTCTCTTTCAACTCCTCTTTCTTCACTCAAATCCTCTTCATGCCCTTTCACCTTATAGTTGGGTCTGCTACAAGAGTAGGAGGATCATTCTTTTGGTTTCTTCCTCCTCTTTTCATATTTCTCTTTTGACACAAAATCTGCTGAGAAGAATTCCATTTCTTTCCATATCTGCAGTGTGCTTTGTTGTGCTCAATATTGTCACTATAGTATCACTCTGTTTGGCTTCAGAATGGGGCATAATAGTTACTCTTCTTGACAACATTCTTTCCAAAAGACCTATCATGGCTGAAATGCCTTCTCCTAGCCTCTTTATGCATTCTTGGGTTCTAGCTACCCAATACATCTTGTTTTCTTGCATGCCATCTATATTCTATGGCTTTATGTCAAAACTTGTTGCAATAAAAACAATATCCATAAAATTATTTTAATGATAGATATTACCTTTCCTTTGAAGGCTCTGTCTTTGAGGAGGAAAGGACCTCTTCTGGATCTTCATGTGCATTTCATGACAACTTGCATTGTTGCATTGCACTCTTTCTTCCAAGTGCCTATATTTCTTTTGTTGGACTATCGATTGTTGCTTCTTAGCCTTCTATTGCTTCCTTTCCTTCTCTTGTTGTTTTTTCATTCCTTTCTGTTGCTTTTGTTCAAAAACATATTTTCCTTTGTTTTTGTTGGAACCTTGAGTTATTTTTACCTGGGAAGTTGACCCTTCAACCTTTTCCTTATTGGAGCTAATTTTTTCCTTAAAAGAAAAACCAGCCTTGATGAGAGGGGATATTTTCTTTACAATCATCTCATCGAAGACTTTCTTGCTCTCCTCAAGCTTCTTAAAATGAGACAAATCTTTATTTAAATTTTATTAGTCATGTCTCAATGAGGCTACTTCATTTTGTAGTCTCTCACAGTAAGCTTCCTTCTCACTCGCTGAATGGTTAACCTCCCATTCAGTCTGCTAGCCTCTCCTTGTTGAGAATTTAGTTCAACCAATGTTCTACTCAACTTCTCATTCTCAAGCTCATATATTTTAAATCACTCCCCTTGCTTGATATTTTTCTCTGAAAGGTCCTTGATCTCATTTAAAACCGAGATCAACCTTTTTCTAGAAAATATTCTTTCATCTAGATCCTTTTCTTCACTATCAGAAGTGCTAGCAGAGTTACCACAAATATCTAAAGCCATCTCTATGTCCATGGAGTCTTCCACAGGTCTAAGGGTTATCCCTTCTTCACCACTACCTAGGGTAATCTTATTCTCTCCTATGGATGAAAACATCGGGAACTTCTCTTCTTCCTCTGAGGATTCCTCATTTTCTATTGCTACTAAAGTGGGTCTATCTTCATTACAATTATTATATGCATATTTATCTCTATATTCAAGTGATACACATGTACAACTAGATAATGAAGGATCTGTCTCTTTGGATTTATCACACAACACTAGCTTAATTTTTTAGCAACATGATCTCCCTTCTATGGATTCTTCATCATCAACCCGAGTGTGATGAGCAACAAATTTTGCATGTTCCGACTCATTTCTAGAGCAACAACGTTCTTCGTCCTCCTCTTGAGCCATATGGTTATCTCTTACATACAAATATTGCAGTTTGTCCAACACTTGCTTTCCTGACTCACAATCCCTCTCTTTATTATCATCTCGCTTAGATATCCCTTTCATGATAATCTTTTGGGCTTCTTGATTCTACTCATTATTTTCTCCATTCAATATGGAGAACCACATATCAACATCCAAGGCCATAAAATAGGTTATCATTCTAACCTTCTAGATTTCATAGTCTGATCCATTTAAAAATGGAACTCCTTATGTTGTTAGCCAAAGTCTATTAGCCATTGTTTCCATTTGATCTACCTTCTAATGATTAAGTTATTCCTAAAGGAACTTGACTCTGATACCAATTGTTGGAAACAATGTTAATACTGAGAGGGAGTAGAATTAGTATTAAGGCTAATTTTTAACTCTTTATGCAAATTTACTTTTATTATTCAAACTTGGAAATCATCCACATAACCAATAACAACATGTAATATGGCAGCAATATGAAATCAACATACAATCACACACCATGAGCATCATACACATGAGACACAAGGTTTTATGTGGAAACCATTTTGGGAAAAAACCACCAAATCTTGTTGTTGTTATTGATGTAAAATAAGAGCACCTACTCTATTACATCAATCTATTTTGTGACCCGCCACTCACAGGAAGCACTAACTCCCTTTAATTTTTTGCTATCACCCACTAGTAGGAATTACCAACTCCCTCCTTTTGCAAACATTTGTCTAGCTTACCAGAAGCACAATGTGAAGCACCAACTTCACGTATTTTTTGCAAGTACCAACTTGTTTCTCCTTGTATTTATGCAAGCACCAACTTACAGGAATCACCAACCCACAATCCTTCTCAAGCACCCACTAGATATGGAAGCATCGAGTTCCTGTATGTAGGCTCCAAATCACACTCAAATAGGAACTGATTTCTTTTGTAATTTGCAGCCACTTTGCCTGATCTTACCTTTGTTCTTTGCTCACTATGTAGTAGCACATTGATCTACTCAATCAACAATCACTCATCAAATCCACACAAAACTCTAATGTTCTTGGCCCTCTGCATGATATGTAATAACACGTTGTTTCTCACATCACTCATCAAATCAACCAGGAAACTCAATCCTCTCTGCTCCCTTCTCTTCAACTACATACAATTGTCTCTCAGCCTCTTTTTCTCCACAATGCACACTCAACTCTCATCCTACCTTCTTTGCACAAGAACCTTCGTCCTTCCTCACACAGTAGCGTAGCTTTTGGGGTCTCTTACCTCTGCATAAACACTCTCATCCTTTCTCTGTAGAACTGGCTCAGTTAGACTCACACAACAACGCACACACACAAAGCTCTTTTACTTAGCTATTTCAAAACAATGTTGTTGTTGGGTCTCTGTTTTGTCTTATTTTTATTTATTTCTCTCATGCTATTGATTGGCTAAATGATCATTTTCAAATAGTATTTGTTACTTCTTTGTTTTAACAGGATTAAAATAACATTAATGAGAGTTTAATTAAGGTTTGTATGTTGTAGGATTAAAACTGGTTTGATTATACTTTGGGATGTGCATGCACCATTGAATTTACGTGCCTGCACCATTGCATTTACCTGCCTGCACCATTTTATGGCTTCCTACACTATGTTGAACTCAAACCTGGTCTTATGCTCTGTTCATGAAGGAAATGGTATTTTGTTAGCAACATGCAAACTTTTACACTAATATCATTGCAGTTGAAGTTGTGCCTATACTCGAACCCTCCAGTTCATGGGGCTCGAATTATGGCCAATATTGTTAGGAAAGACACACAGACTATGCACTTTGGCAATCCCTCAACACATGAAAGAGCATGTTGTAGACGGCATGACAAGTCATGCCCTTGACATACTTTCCGGAGTGGAGAGATGGCCTTGATTATTGCCACGGGACTCATCTTACCTCAATGCCTATAAAGGTCCTCACTCGATTAGTGTTAGGCCTCAAGATCATAGTAAAGCCAAATTTCAGTCTTGAAGCTAAGATGATAGTATCATTTCGGTTTCATTTATATTGATTGTTCTTTCACCCCTTGCAATTGGAACTTATGCTCAAACATGTCTTCTACTGCTCCTAACAACAACTGCGTTAGGATTCATAATGGATAAGTCAGGCTATTATGAAGATGGTAATTCCGATATAATATGTTGGTAATGAAGGAAGCTGATACGAAATTTAACTTTGGTGGAAAGCGGCACTTGACATTCGAGCACATAACTTGGGCCCTATATAACCGCAAATTAGTTGACATCTCCCTGATATCTTCTGCGCATCAAATTGATTGATTAGAAAGTTAAGTTTCTAGCAGTTCAATCAATAACTAGAGGTGCACTTCTTCATAAGAAAACATCTCGGATAATGACCAAAAACATTTCTTGAGTTGATCATGACAGGGTTCTTTAGGAAAGCTTATTATAGTTTTGTAGGTGTGGTCCATCATAGGAGGTTTTTCATTGATCCCTTCGAAGAGGACTTAAAAAGATGTTCTAAATAATAGATTCTAAGGATAGGAGAAAATTATTACATGTAACTTATAACAATATCCTTGACATACATGTTAATCCATAATCAAAGTCACTTTAAAATATGAGGTATTAAGTGTAAATTTATTCTCACAAGTCTCACCATGAGAGTGCATGATAATAGAAATTTCAAAATCTGTGCTTTTAGGGAATCACAAGTTCAAGAGTTTTGTTATGCATCTTATTCATTATTCTCCTATTGTCCTACCCTATTTTTAAAGAAAGAAATATCACCTTTAAGTGAAGGCATACTTCTAATGAAGCCATGTGCGTAACAAAATGCTGATTATAATCACACTTAGTTTTAAAGAATAGATTTCAAGACATACCAAAGCATGAGAAACTAGTTGCTTCAATTGATATGGTACCAAGAGTTTCTGAATGATGAGGAAATAAGATGGCTTGATGACTGCTCGAAACCAGGATTCAATGGAACCCACATATTTATGATTTTACAACTGAGCAAGTCTTCCACAGTTTGATAGTCACTTTCCTGGAGGCACAAAGAATCTGGTGAAAGACAAAATATAAATCCCTCAAATTCAGCTCAAATATTTGATTTTCAGATTGACAAGAATGGTTGAGATAGATTCTAGGGTTTTGAGTTTCAACAACATTTTCAGAATAAGTTCCAATGAAAGATTGCTTCTATGGTGGTCTTTGAATTATATCTTTTCGAGGTGAATGCTCTATAATAATGGGGGAAGTTCCCAAATTCATTCCCTTTCCAAACATGGAATATGTAGCATTGTTGTTCAATGGGAAGAATAGGTGTTTGAAACTGTTGTGCACCGTGATGGTTTATATTAGGGTTTATGATATGTTTTGGGCTAGGGTTTTGGTCAATGCTTGGAGTAAGGTTTGGATTTGGATTGAGATTAGGCTTTGGGCTAGGCTTAGGTCTAGGTTTTGAATTAGAACTAGGGTTAGGTCTAGGGTGCAGACTAGGGTTAGGTCTAGGGTATGGACTAGGACTAGGATATGGATTAGGCTTTGAATGAGAGCTAGGGTATGGGTAAGGATAAGGAGTAGGGTAAGGATTAGGATAAGGGGTAGGGTATGGATTAAGGCTAGGGTAAAGTTGCACATGCGGTTGAGACCATGGAGGAGGATAACTTAATGGTGCATTGGAAAGAAATTGTGGTTATTGTTGGTGCTCATATGATTGAATTTGCATGGGATATTGCCCTAGAGATAAGGATCCAAACGATTCTTGAGTCCATGGTGATATCTGGCTTGAGCATGAGGGCCAAGGAGAGGGCCACTGCAACCATGAAGTAGGAAATTTGATTGGAGGATCATTAAGTTTTTTCCATGAAACTGCAGGATTATAAACATGTTGATGAACCTGCTCAGGAAAATAAGCATTATTCCAAGTATCAAATGATAATGGGTTTTGAGTTATATCGGGTAGTTTATTTGATTCCTTACTTGATTTCCTGAGTACCTGCGGTAATCTTTGTAGTGATGGGCAACATTCTGTTGGATGATCCTCTTCACAAATTTTGCAAATTTTTAGGCTACTAAGTGGACACTCTCCAAGGAGGTGTTTCTTTTTACAGTTGGTGCAAAAGATAAGTGGTGGGTTTTCATCCTGCTTCCACTCTTCTTGCAAATCATCCAATTTTGAAATCAAAGATTTAATAATATCATTTTTATGTTCAATCAAAATATTAAAATTTTCAATTGTTAATTCTTCATTGGATGAATTGTATGTCTCTGTAGCAGCATAAAAATTCCTCATTAGATGATTCCCCAAAATACCATTTTCCTATTTTTAACAATCCAATTGGTACATTTGTTAGCACATGAATGGTGCGTATATATATATATATAATATAATATATATATATATATATATATATATAATATATATATATATATATATATATAATATATATATATATATATATATATTATATATATATATATATAATATATATTATAGCGTGGGGAGTTCTTTAAACATTAGAGAAAATGAGAAACCTTAAAGCAACAATGCAGGAAAGAAATAAATTCAAAGAACATAAAATTGCAAGAGAAACTAGGTGAAGAAAAGAAAACAATTTAATTTCTTTTGTTCCTTGCTTGTGGCCATGATATGCTTTTTAATTTTCTTTTAGTTCCATCAACCTCTATGGAAAAAGAAATTGGGCCAAACCTAGATATGTGGACAAGGGGATGGGGTGTGAACCTAGTGGACCCATGGTCATGTCAACCTAGAGAAGGAAGTAGAGTATAGGGATCGTAAAGTATAGAGGGAAGTGATAGATAAGAAATGGGAAAATGGGACCACACTATCTCAATTGTGGTTTCCCAAATAGTGTCATTCCTAAATCCATGGGCTATTAGAGGAGTTCCCACTAGACGAATATTGAATATTAATCCCCCATTTAAAGTGAGGGAACAAAACCACATTCAAAATCATTATTTATTACAAGTCACCCAATAATCCATGCTAAATGCCCCAATGAAAAAAGCCATAAGTACCCAATTGCGACATGAATAACATACCTTTTGGATCTAATTTACCACCTTCTAACATGTGCTCTTGAAAAATGGGTGAGGAAACATGCAACTAAAGAAGGTGGTAGAGATAAATGGCACATCACATCGGCTTCAAAATGGTTGCCAAGGGTTTTTGGTTTCCGGCTGGAAGAATATCATTAGGAAAAAATTTATCCTAGGGGTACCCAATTTATTGTGAGTAACATCTAGCTCCAACTAGGACATGGGCTCACTATAGAGCGCATGATCCATGTATTCGAATGGGAGTTCATGAGAACTCCAGTAGTCTTCTAAGACATAGATCTGTATCCTACACATCATAATACAAATAATGGGAGCATGTGCACTGGGCATACTTTTATTGCCCATGTTTTTCATCAAATAATAAACCATAAATAAAAGTAAATCTATTCTAGGTGAAAATATAATGTACATGCAACCTAATCTAGCATGATAACATGATATGATGATATTATCTATGCAAAAGAAACATTTAGCGCACCTATGATACCATTCAATGCTATCACACTATGTATGAGCTAAGTACATCCATACAACCAATGTAACCAACATATCATTAGATCAATATAACATCCTTTTCTCATACAAGTTATAATGAGATAGGGCATGAAAATATCACACTCTACTTTGCAAATTTGGCTCAATGAAGGGAAAGGGTTGTAGGCAGGGAAATAAGAAGAGCAGGAATCATGGAAAATAATCATGGATGAGAAATAATTGAACTCATTTGATAATCTCCCCGCATGTAACCAAAGAATGTGGAATTCAGCAATCATGCTCATGAAATTTTGGTGAAGAGAAACCTTAGGCATATCATCCTCATCATGCTCCACTTCAACATCACTCTTACTATCTTCATCATTGATTCCATCTTGAAAATATATAAAGGGATATTTCTCTTTCCCATCATCTCTAACTTATTCATCACACTCAGTGGGTCCTTCCTTGTATAGGGCTAGGTTGAAGTTTCGACAAGCTTCCTTAGTAATTTGAAAACTTATCCCTTTAAGTGCTACGAAGTATCCAATTAATATGGAAAAAGAGAGAATGATTTTAGGCTTGCATGGATTCACAATCCAATCCTCATGGATAGATCCAATAGAGAGAATAAACAGAATAAATTAGGACATATTGATGTACCACATTTATGCTTGAGGTATACTTGATTAATTTAACCACATGATTAGCTACTTTCAATGGATCGTCATCAAACTTTGGCTAACCTTTCAAATAATTACAGTAAAGTCTATTCAGATATCTAGGAATCCATGTAATATCCAAAGTTGGGTATAAATCTTCCCAATAAAATATTGCTTCAAATATTTCATATCAACTATAAAAGGAGTCACTAGGGTGAATTTAAAATGTCTTGAGGAATGCCTAATTTACCCTACAAGCATTTGAAACTTTGAGGTTCAATGAAGAACTAGGGCTTCGTTCTTCCAATGGAGTCACCAAATAATGATATATATTTTAGTTAAGGAAGAAGGTAAATTTCTCATAAATGTATACTTGATTTGTTCCCTAGGAACCACCCAAAATGTTACCACAAAATCTAACAAGACTTGGAGAGGGAAATGCTACAAGACAAGAGCTAGACAAAGTGCTAACAATGGGGTAGAGGCCCAATGTCGCCGTAGCCAAAAATCCCTATTATTTATCTCTTTTCACTAATGGGAGGAGTCCCAGTAAAGTAGGAATCACTTAAAATTTATATGCTAAGTATAAGACATAAATTGATCAAGTTATATCTCATTTGAAAGAGAATATCAATAATGATTCAAGGCTTCCAAAAAGAAAAACATTCTCAAAGAAAATCCATCAAAAAGGAAGCTCAAGACCTATGGTTTTGAGTTTTTCTTTAGTAATTGGTATTCACAAGGTCAATACCCTAGGGAAATGGTTTCTTGCAAATATAATCAACTATTCCAAGGCTCATGAAACCCTCAAGAAAGTCCCCAAGCTGAGGGAGAAAAAAACTAGGGTTTTCCTCTTACGGAAACATCTAGGGCAAGATATTTTATGGATGAAAATTCTTTGGATTCCCACCAAAATGATAGCTCATGAATTGAATACCTACATCTTGATGTTTGGGCTCTCAAACCACCAAAAATCCTCCTCCCTATAATTTCGCTCCAAGACCTAGTTTTTCTCTCTAACCTAAGGACAAGATTTATGGAGAGAAATTTATGGAGAAATTTACAAGATGATCACCAAAGCCTTGGATTAGTTACTTTTCATTTGGGGATATGGGTTCAAGGATTCACAAGATAAACTAAATTTATTTCTAAGGAGGACAAAGTTTGATGCCCTAGGTATCAAAATTCCAACCTTTACCCACTCAATGATAAATGGAGTTTGATGGATAGTTATAAGAGTTATATAATGAGTAACATATGCAATTCTCAACTAGATATCCTTTAAAAATTATTTTCAACAAATTAGGGCATAATCAAGCATAATCTAGAACAAGAAATTTCGTACATAATTCAAAATAATAATCTCCAACAATAGGAACTTACAAGATAACATGTAGTATATCCATTAATTTACCAAATAAATAGCTCCAAATACAATCCAAAATAGCTTCCAAACATCAAAATACATTCCAAGAATCTCCAGTAGCCACAAAGAAACAAGTGTGAGTTCTATTTCTTTCAATAGGTCCGAATTTTCCAAGTATGATGACAATGAAATATTGAAATGATCTCTATATAATTTATACATGTTCAATGATCTATAATTTTATCCTAAAGCCCCTCAAACCATAAAATAATGGGCAAATACTAAGTGAGGTTGCAAGCCAACCTCATAGGTAATTGAAAAAAATAACAAGTAACCCACAAAGAGGGTGAAATGTTGATGGCATGCATGTGTAGGCCCTTCTAGGGCATGTGTTGGGATCTTATAGTGCTAGAGTGAGTGTAGAGGGCTCCAAATATCTAGATCCAGTGGTTGTCCCCTAATTCTCAATACAAATCATCCTTTGTACCCAAATTTTGTGATTGGGGCACAAAATGCGTGTCATAGGTCTCCTTGTGATAAAATATACTAGTTTTTCTCCAATGTTGAGGGCTTAAAGGATAGTGCTACCCTCCCATGTCTCAAGGGGTGAGACAAACCTAATTTGGGTTTCGGATCAACTGCCAAACTATGTGGACATTGCTAGGCCCGTTGGGGCATGCTGGTCTAAGTGCATCATCTCGTGAATAATGTGGGGAAAAAATAATATATTTGATGTTGTAGGTACCCACAAAATGAATGATTATTTGTAAGTAGTAAGATTTCCATGGCTCTCAATGCTTCACCTATATGGTTTCATAGTGATCCTCTAGTGGACTTGGACCCCAATTAATCTTCCCATCCCATTATGGGAAATGCATGTCCCTACTATATCATTAAATTGATAGGTGACATGTTAATAATAATGGAACGAGAGGGGGATAAAGGGGTCTCGAGGCCAAATTCCATGATCAAATGGGTAGAAATGATGAGGAGATCCACATTATAGGCATATAGATGTGAGGAGGGAGTAATTGTGGATGCGTGAGTTACCCCCTCTTTTGTTTTTCCACCCCTCTTATTTCCTTTTTCCTTTTCTTGATATTTATTTATATTACTGCTCGAATCTCTAGGAAATGATAACATGTTGTGAATGATGTGTAGCAGTGATTACCACATTAAATTAGGGGTAATTCATCGTCCACTAAGGGTTGGGACATGCAAGGGTTCATGTTTTGATGTGATGGGTAACAATGGCCCTGGGAATTTGGTGATGGCCATAATGATAAGGGGTAGAGCTCATGCTTGGATTTTTCCCATGTGTTATTATTGTTGGCTTAAGGGGGCTTGACCAAGGTTCAGAGTTATTCACGCCAACCAACAAAACCCTAACTATTGGCCCTTTCGGCAACAACCTGCATAGCATAGGTTTCAGTCTTACCTGAAGTAGTATTGGGGGGTGCTAAAACTAGGTTTCTGCATCCAGAGACCATGTGATATGTATTATGAAGCCCTTTTAGCTCATATCTACCTTCACACAGATCTATACCTTCCTATGGTCCACTACTACAACTCTATCCAAATGGATTCCAAACCTTCGCGAAGGTCTATGATCAAGATTACCAGACATAAAAGAAGTACACTCCCAACTTTCGCTCTGTAAATAGCAACCCTAGATCTGTCATCACGCAGATAACCCATTTTGACCAGTTACATTTCGAAATCTATCTATTGTCTTCACAAAAATAGTTCATCACATTCTTCATGCATGAATATTAAAGATTTAATATATTCGTGCAAAAATACACTTTATTTCACAGAAAACAGATCAATAAGCAATAATGCATAAACTTGAATAGAAATAAGGAGAACGCACAAATACAATAGATTTGCTCCAAAATCAGTCTTTATTATGTTCAACATTCAAATTACAGACTCTTCCACCCTGCAAACCCAGCTGCAAACTTCCCAAGGTCTTCGCGCACTCAGTTGCAAGAGCCTTCCCCTTCCACCTAAGTACAGGAAACAGAGCTTTCCACCCTAGAATTTTTTCCTTACACTTGTTCTTCATGTTGGATACCTATACCAATAGGTTTCATATTTCATGATTGGATATCAAAGGTCCAAATATGCTCACCTTTGACAAATGCAAAGATCTCATATTTCCCTAAGAAGGCAATGTCTGTATCAGTTTTGATAATAACTCAATTTTGATGGGTGGTCCAACAGTCTAATCTAGATCATGCCAGGTTTTAAATTTCCATGTTGTAGAATAGAGAATGGTATCTGTCCAAACTGTTTAATCTTGGCAGATCAGTAGCTAGGTAGAGAAGCAAAGGTTCCCAACTGCTTAATCTGGGACCTTGGAAGGAATAAGGGTTGCATTAGATATTGAATGAAAGCAAAAAAGCCAAAGAAAAGAAAAGGCATTCAAAGGGTTTGCAAGTCCAAGTGCACCCTCCAAGAAGGAACAAAAAATGCTAGGAAATCTAGTTGGGTAGGTAGCTGGGGTTGCAGAAAAGTTGTCTCTTCCAAGACTAAGCTTGCTGAAACATCTACAAGAAAGGCAACACACTGGTGCATGACTAATTCCCCTGTTTTCATATGTATATTACTCCTTACTAACACCCTATCACCCTCTGGTTTATACAGCAAACTCAAAGGTTTTTTCATGACACTCATGGCCTTCAAAAGCCACATTTTTTGTGTAAAAACCTTTCATTTTCATCTACTCCTGATTACAAGTTATTTTCAAAGAAAACTTTGTTGAATCAGCCCTCACTCATGTGTTTCCTCCATATTAACAGCTAACTCTACTATCTAGCTCCCTATACCCCTTTATCCCTATTAGTATAAACACCATGGTGTATAAACCCCACAATGCATAAATATCCCCTCCCTGGCACTATAGCCATGATATTCTCTCCCTGGGACTTGAATTGACACCTGGTCAAGGTCAAGAACCCATGACTCACCTTTTGCTCCCCCTGAAACCACTTTCTCTACCTAAAGTGCCATTTTGCCTTGTAAAACCCTCAAAAACCTTCAAAACCCTGAAAAAACATTGAAAAACCCATAAAATTACTCCAAGGAGCGGAAAACCTTATAAAATCACCCTTCCCCGCTTTATCCTAAGGTTGGGGGTCATTCACCTTTTCATATTTCATAAAACCTGTTTAAACCCCTTTTTCCAAAGTTTCCGCCTTCGGAAATATTTATGCCTAAAAACCTTGCAAAACCCGCAAAAAACCCCTAATCCTAAAGTTCACGGCAAATTATTAAATTGAATATTTTAATGGCCGGGCGGGCCCCTCCCAAACATGCACGACCAGTCGGAGGACCCGCCAGCCGTCCGATCTCCGTCGGTCGAGATCCAAGGGTGGGCGGTCAATATCATGACCCGATATGCCGACCGATAACGTCCGGGGAGAGCGGTTTTCGGCCCGTACAAGGACGCGTGGCGGGCACGGAGGTTGTTCGGAGCTCCCTCCCTGATACCACCTTTGCTCCAAAAGCGGTGCGGGGAACCCGCTTACCATCACTCCACTTACCGCCTCCCACCACCACGTCACCCTGACGTCACCTCACGTCCGTCCGCTCCCGCGCCTCGTCAACCTCCACACTGTCTTGCCACTGCATCATCTTACCACCGTGTCCCGCCACCCTGGCCAGCACGTCAGCGCCACGTCAGCACCGTACGGCAGGCCCACCATGACGTCATGCTGACGTCATCAGCGGAAAAGCGCCAATCGCGTTATTTTGCAAAAATTAACGTTATAACCGGCCTAATAAGCCATTTTTGGTCATTTTCATTTGATTAAGAAAGAGAGCTGTTAAACGACCAGCTGCTGCGAAATTTGACCCCGACAGCCAATTTGAAGATTCCGACCGTTGAAAGTCCAGAATTTACGGTGCCAAGCCTCCACAGCTCAGCTCGCAAGTGCCCAAGCCGGTTTATCCAGGTATTTAGCCAGTTTCCCCCGTTTCGCCCGTGCTTTCTAAATTCTCTGTAAATCCACCAATTAACTCCATTAAAACCTACAAATTATAGTTCTGCCTAGCACATAAAGCCTGTCAAGCAACCTACAGCACCCTAAAATCGCAATTCAGTAAGACAGTGCTCGTTTCGCGGGCTGAAACCCCGAAATCCTTCCCGAGGTACTCGGCATTGTTCCCTTTTGCCAAGTACAATCCAATTGATGTTACAACAGAGAAACCTGAGGAAACCCTGCAAAAATTCTCAGTAACCATTCACACCCTGTGAATTTCACAAAAAAAACATATAATCCAGCTTGCTAATTCCCTCTGCAAAGGAAGAACTCACTGTATTAGCAGTTGAGTTAAAGCCAGAAGCACTTGATTGAATAACTGCCCATTCTTCCACAAACCAGCTCCTATCATGGCGTCTCCTGCAACTTCATCCATCAGTGTAGCCTCACAAAGTCAGACAAACAAACAGCTGGAAGCCCAGACACTAGTAGATAAGGATAGTCTCATTGGAGACTTTGAAGGGAGCAGGGACTTTTTACAGACCTTCAGTAGGTTAAGGGAAGACCACAGGGATGGACATGGCACACATGGAGTCTGGGAATCAAACCTGCCCTATTACTGTCTCCCAGCTGTGAAGGTTTTCCCTGAAATCATTCACCTCTGTGCTGAACACTATGATGCAGAGCATAGAGCCATCAGCACCTCATCAGGGAGGATCCTTTTCCAAATCAATGCTGAGACCATCAACAGAATGTTACATTTTGATCAGACAGAATTGTTGATCCCATTCTCCATGAACCAGTTGATGGACGCTGGTGACAAACTGACTCAGGAAGAACTACAGAGAATCAGCAGAGACTTCATGAGGCCTGAATGCCAGACCTCAGAGCCCCCTCCCTATCAGAATGATCAATTCAACGAGGTGGGCAGGCTATTACTGGACATGATAGCCTATGTATTGGGGTACCAGGACAGTGAGAATGTGGACAGAGGCATGCTAGCAATGCTGTCTGTATACAGCCCGTATCAACCCCCTGCCAAAAAATACAACTTTGCTAAATTCATTGCCAACAAGATCCATGATCAGCTGACCAAATTAGATAGACAGGGAGTCTTCAGGTATTCAGGCTACCTTTATCATATGTTCATGTACTATCACTCTGAAGCCTTCCCATGCTATATCAGAAAGCTGGACCATACAGGGGAAAGAAGATCTGTTATCTTCTGGTCCTCAGTCTATCACCATGCGACAATTTCACCATATACCTTTTGTGAATTTGTTGACCAGTTTGTCTACCCCCTTTGCTGCATGCTAATGAAGTCCCCACCTCCCAGGGTGTCCAGTGAAATCAAGAAAGCTCTGCAGCTTTCAAAGAAAAACAAGATAGGTGACTGGTACCTATATGAGCACCATACAGTCTTCAGGATCTATGGATGTGAGGTCTGCCCATATAGGCTCCCAAAATATGTGCCAATGAGATTATTTGCACTTGAATACTATAGACAATTGGTTCAATCAGACCTCACCCACTTCCATGATGCCAAGAAAAAGGCTCACCTCAGCTTCAAGAGTGAAATGGGCCCTTTCATTATGAATAGGAAGGAAGGATGGGAGGAGGCAGATCTCATCCTGAAAAACAAATACAAGCTATCTTATAGCTTTCAGTGGGTCCCTTATGACCCTCAAGGAGTCATCTCGGCTAGGAGAACCAAGTATAGGCTCCACGCCATCAAGCATTGCCAATACCCTCATATAGAACAATATGCCAATCTGCAAGAATGGCAACCAGATACTCTAACTGAGAGTTTAACTGAGGAGGAGAAAATGCTTAAAAATGTAAAGGAGCTTGAAAAGACTATTGACCTGGATTATGTGCAGCAGGTACCCTTACTATTGCCTTACATAGTAGGACAAGGGACCTCATCAAAAACGATTGTACCTCAAGCACCTACAACATCAAAATCAGCCATGGATAAAGGTAAAGGCATTTTGGGGGCAGAGGATAAGCAGCAGGCTCAACAGCAGACAGGACAACAAAAGGAAAAGGAAACAGAAAAGGAGAAGGCTCAAGAGCAGGAGGCTCAGCAAAGAAAAGAGCAGGAAGCCAAAATGGAGACAGATCAGCAGTCAGGCCAGCAGCAAGAACAGGTGGAAAAGCCACAGAATGGGCTGCCAAAGACCCCTGCTCTGCAAACTCCACCTCCACAAACGCAGTAGTCCAGTGCCCCAGTCTTACAGACTCCGGCACATGAAGAAAGGGGAGTTAAAAGACAAAGAGATGACTCCACTCCAGTCAGTGGACCGTCAGGCCAGCCAGAGGCTAAAAGGCAAAGGGCAGACTCCCCTGAAGTAGAAGACATCATTGATGATGTCTTAGACATTGAGAAGGACAAGGAGAGCAGCCTACAAATAGAAACAAGCTCCTTCCAGCAGGAGCAGAATCTACAAGTCAGTCTGGAGGTGGCCTCCCAATCCCAGCAGAGCAAGAAGCCTAAGAGCACCAAGGCTTCTTTCATAGAACTCAAGGCTCAAAATGAGTTATTGAGGCAGGAGGTGTACAAACAATTTATAGATGCTACACCGACCATGCAGGAAAGGCTGATGTCAGTCTATGACATCAAACAAGAGAAGATGATCTTCAGCCATTTCAAACCCAAGGTGCAGCAGCCTAAAAGTGCTGCAGATTATACCAAAACAAGGGTGGAGGTCCTGGCCAGCAACATACATCCAATGGACCAAATTGAACTCCACAAGCAGGCTGGAGAAATGGTGTATGCCACCCTTGTGGAAAAGGCCACATTGGCCTATGAGCTGAAGGAAGCATTAAAAAATACTAATACTCAGCTGGATGTAGAAAGATTGTCCTCCAAGGCCAAGGACACCAGAATAAAAACCCTCGAGGACATCATTGTTGACACGGGGTATGATCCTAATGACCCAACAGGAGTCAAAGCACTCATGAAGAAAAAGGATGATGACCTCAAGGCACTCAAAAAGAGACTAAAGCTGCCACCAACTGAACATCCTCAGATGGCAGAGCTTCTGGAGCAGAAAAAGATGGAAGATCAGCTAGACCTCCTGTTACAACAGGATCAGAGGATCAAGGAGTTGGAGAAGCAACTGGAGGGAGCATTACAAGATAAACAGGAGAATCCACGTCCCAAGCTCCACCAACAACTTCAACAACAACAACAACAGCAACAACATCAACAACAACAGGGACCCACACAACAGAGGCAACAGGAACAACAACAACAGGCCAACAAGACAACCCATCCATAGAAGACATAACCAAGGCTGTCAAACAAATGGAACTCCAAGCAGATGAGATAAAGAAAGCCAAGGAAAAATTAGCAGAGCTAGAGGCAAAATATGACAAATCAAAGCAGACAGTGGCCGAGCAAGGCAGAGAAATAAAGACCTTGACAGCCAGGATAAAGGCTTTGGAAAAGGAGCTGAACCTAGAAACAGCCCTAGCCGAAATAAAGAGAATTCTATGGGCCAGAATAAGTAAGTCTATCACCCAGCAATGGAAGTCCATAAAG
>APFE030169605.1:0-10360 GCA_000404065.3 Pinus taeda
TTTAATTAAAAATTTTTGTGGGCCAAATTTACCCACTACATCCGCAGTGGGCATGGTGGGCCCGATAATTCTCACGGCGACCAAATGGGCCCATAGGTTAGGGGTTGTGGGGCTAGCTATTCGGCACCCCACCTCATCTCAGCAGCCTAATGGCCCACGAGGGTGGCAGGGTAATTTGGGGAATAGCCCTACCACCCCCGTGGGCCATTGGGCCGCCAGGGTGGGGCAGAGGTTGTTTACAGCCCTCTGTTCCACCCCCACGGGTCGTTGGGACACCTGGGTGGGGCGAAGGCTATCCGCAGTTCCCTACCCCATTCTGGTGGTCCAATAGCCCGCGGGGGTGGTGACTAATTTTGGGAATCACCCTGCCACCCTTACGGGTCGTTGGCCACCAGGTTGTGGTGGGGCGCTGGGTTCAGGAGGGGTGGGGGCCAGTGTTGGCCGATAAGTGGGCTAGGGGTCGAGCCAACGGCCCGGCTCCGGTGGCCAACCAATTTTCAGGGCAGATGATAGGTGATGTAATTTTTTAAATTTCTTTTTTTTTTTAATTGTTATGGTTTATAAAATTAATTATCATTTATCGTTTTCGTTCTTAATTTAAGTTATTATTATTGTTTTTCTTTACTGATTTATATGTGTCTTTTTTCAGGAAAATGGCATCAAAGAAGATTTCTGTGAATCTTTCTGGATCAAAGAGTCTTAAAGGTGGATCTTCAAAAAACATTGGTGAACAAACCCCACCTGCGTTGATGGCTACAAATCTTTCAAGTGCCTTAAATGATAAGAAGATGATTTCATATTGGAAGAAATCAAAAGAAGTGAAACTTCCATCAAATGTTTGGTATGTGAAAGAAAGAGAAAACCAAAATGTGTAGATATATCTATATGTTGATATACCTAATGATAATGGAATTTATGAGGTGATGGGAAAGGTCATAGACATGTGTTCGGTACCGGACAATGAAGTTGTTTACATACTTACAAAACCACCCAAGTCACATGAAAGGATTAAATACCAATTATCATATTCATTGTATGACACGAGAGAGGTATCTACAAAGTTGTGTAAACAAATCGTAAATGAGATGACACAAAATATCGTAAGTATTATTATTTATATTTGTGTTTTGCGTTCTTCTAATTGTCTCACTATATTTTTATAACTTTGTTTTTATTGATATATGATATTTTGTTTGGCAGAATTTTGTTGGATGTTGTTCAATTAGGTTGAGAGACGTTCATTTCATAGAGCGTGATATTATGAAAGTTTTCAGCAATTTCTACTCAGTGTCAGAAGAAGATATGGCAAAAAAGCAAAATGTAGTAATTCATGATGCTACAAAACTACATCCAAGGGATCAGAAAAAAAGCTTCTAGTGGATAAATCTAGCAAAGGTAGACAATTTATTTTTGAAGACGAGGAAGTTGAAACTGGAAGTGAAGAATATGTTGTCGTTACTGAGGATGACATTGGAACTAAGAAGAGCCATAAAAGACCAAAAGTTACAATGCCCAAGAATAAATCTGTTTCAGTTAATGATGAGAATGTTATGAGGAAGAAAAGTAAAGTTGAACATTTTGAAGTAGTCATTACCAACAATCAAGAACCTAGTGAAACTTCAAAAGAAAGTAGAGAAATCATTATACTGGGAACTGATTTAGAGGATGGAATTCTCAAAACAAAACAAAATTCTATTCGACAAAACTTGACAAAGAGAAACTTAATTGAGGGTGGTCGTACATTTCAGCTTAATGTCAAACAAATCTATAAGGTAAGTGAAGTACAATGTAAATATCAAATCAGAAAGCCACACCATCTGCATGTTCACAACTTGAAGACATTGATAAGGTACAATCCATATGCTCATGTGGTTAATTATGTGCTTCTTGTTGATCCAGTTCAAGTTCCCAACAAAGAAGCATTTGATAAGTCAAAATATTTTGAATACAATTATTATGTGCTTGGGTGGAACCATTTTATATAAGCTCAAAGACAATTGATGGAGGAATATCCTAATAACCCATGTTTTGAAACAATGAAATGTATCATTTATGCTGGTTTATCAGATAAATAAGCAAAGTTATGTTGAAAATAACAACAAGAAATGCTAAAAATAGAAGTGTTAAAAATAGCACTGTTATAAATAGCAGTTTGGGTACCAGTGTTGGAAATAGCAACAAGGAATGAAAAATGGAAGTGCTAAAAGTAGATTTGCTATAAATAGCATTTCGGGATAGATTCCAATTTTAGTTAGTCCCTGAACTAAAATTGAGAAGTAAAATTTGAATTTGATCTTAGCCACTGTTTGTTAATTCATCTTGAGTTAATTAGTTGTAGAAAATCAAACATGAAGTCTATGTGGGGACATTCAACAGTTTCTCCATTAATTGAGGAATTTATCCATCAATTAAAGAGATAAGGATGAGTTGTAATATAGAGTTGTAATTAGTTGACTTAATTAACTGAGTGAAGTCTAGTTAGATTAATTCAAACAGTTTGTTGAATTAATTGTGAGTTCAGTTAGTTAATGCTTGCATGCATGTAACTGATGCTCTCTAGATAACTGAATATTCTCTCATAAATAACTCATGCATGTCAGTTTAGTCAGAGACCCAGTTGAGATCAAAGGAAGGGATAATGTACTATCAGTTGGAGGAATTTTCCTATAAAGGAAACTCATCCATGCAGAAGGAATTATCTCCTTCAGGTTCGTGCAGTTATTTATGAGCCAAGTGAGCAGTGTGAGCTGGGAATTCACACAATTGGAAGCACTGGACCCCAGGAAAAACTGTGTAAGGAAATAGGAGGCTTGGAGGGCAGAGGAGAAAGTTGTGAGAACCTTTGACTGTCTATGAGAAATATTGTTTGATTGCAGAGAGAGAAGGATAGCTTGAGAGCTTATTCTTTTTGTAACTTGAACTTATTTCCACTTGTATGATAATACAGAGATTGGCATTTTAGGCTGAGGCTTTCCTCGGGTTATTTCTTCTATGTTATGTGTGATTGATTTATCATTCTCAGTTATATGTGTTCTCATTTATCTTGCTCATATTCGATTAAGCTTCTGCAAAGTTTGTTGTAGAAGTAGATCTTGTATTTTTCTTTAGTCTATTGCATAATCTGTTGATCTACAGTGGGAATTTCTACATGGTATCAGAGAAAAGGTGATCAAAGCGAAGAACAATATACAAAGAAGGGAGAAGTTCGAAGGTTGAAGTTCCTGAATATAGAAATCAAGTTCTTATCACATCTCAATTTCACCAATGACGTTCAATGGTTTAAGACTCAAGTATGCCCTTGATGGTAGCTTGAATTATATAGCTTGGAAGAATCGCATGGAAGTAGTATTAGAGGATAATGGTCTAAAGGACTTCATTGATCGAGAAGTCCCCAAGCCCGCAGCGGCTAATGCTACAAAATTGGTGGAATGGAAGAAATGTGTGGCTAGTGTTAGTGCATGGATCTACCTCAGGTTGAAGGAAGGCAGGTCTAAGGTAACATCAAACCGCACTTAACCTGGTAGCTAGCCCTATCAAGTTAGGAGAGGGCTCTATCCTTGTAAATCTCAGCCAAAATATGGCAATTAGGGCTTGATATGACTAATAATAAGTGCTGATTTTAGGCTAGGTATATTAGGTCAGAGGATTTTGTTTGATTTTGATGGTTGGTTGCTGGATCAAATGAGGAAGGTAGCTTCGGGTTCGGGAAATTAACTCAGATTTGCAAGAGGTTCTGTGGGGCGAGGTAGGTAGGTGTTTTAGCACTTTTAATTGGGTGTGATGGTAAGTCTAAAGACTGGTGAGGAGTTGGAGAGGGCATGCAAAGTTCATGAGTCCTCTTCAAACAGCAGAAAACATTAAAAACTAAATGTATCTTTAAGGCAGAGCACTAAATATCAATGGATTCCACCTAATTCTCTTGATTCATTTAGTTATGAAGAAAGAAGTAGATGCTAGTACATATACACATAAGAGAAACTAAATAAAAAAGGAAGAAACAATGCCAAGATACATTACCACAAGAAACCCACAAAATGCTGCAAAACCCTGGTTCATTTCCTTGCCAAACTGCAGAAGTGATTTACAATAGAGCTCAATGCATCCACAAGAGTCCAACCTTGACAAATGACTTATAAAGTACATGATATAGGCATAAAACCACCTATGCTAGCCATCAAGGGTCGAATCCATGAGTCAAGGAGCTGTTTCAACAACATCTAAACTAAGAACTAGAAAATAAGCAGTGGAACAACTTGCCACTAAAACTATGGAAACTAATTCATCCAACCTCAAACCACCTATAACTGATGTATCTACCCCCTAAAGTCATTTTTCATTATATTTACATCATATTACATCATTAATTTACCAAAGAGAAAATGGAAAGTCAACTGACAGTCAAACTAGGCGAAATTCTGAGGTTTTAGGCAAAACTGGCAAAAATTTGCCTGATGTACAATGCCACTTCAAGGCTGATTTTGAAGGCCTTCCACTTCATAAATTTAAGCCCATGATAGCTTGTTGGAAATCTGTACCTATCTAGTTTCTTGAACACTTTGAATTTTCTGATTTGGAGTTAATTAGATCCTCCAAAAATCATTTCTCCCAAGGCTGGTTCCTGTGGGTCCAAAAAGTGGCAGAGAGGGCATTTTTTTAGGTTTTTTTTCCCTTTAGGTGACCCAGATCTCCTCCAAATCTTATGAAACTTTCTGGGTTTCCTTTTTTTTCCATGAGGAAACCAAAAATGCAAGCCATTTTGCAAAATTCTAAGCCAACTCAATCGGGTTGCGCATTAGCTGAAAATTCCTGTGTTTTGAATTACAAAATTGTGAAATGACAAAATTTTCCCAAAATTTCTTCAAATTTGGCAAGAGGCAAGCTTACTAATTTCTTTTCTGAGCTAATGAAGCTTCAGCCAAAATTTTAAGTTTATCTTCTTCCTTTTTGGCTCTCAAGGCTCTCTTTAACTTAGCTTTTAGGTTGTTTATCCTTGTCTTGCAAATTTTATTCCGAGCTAAGTAATGATAAGCCA
Source organism: Pinus taeda (assembly GCA_000404065.3). NCBI lineage: Eukaryota > Viridiplantae > Streptophyta > Pinopsida > Pinales > Pinaceae > Pinus > Pinus taeda. The sequence goes on from APFE030169605.1 coordinate 5,033, forward strand.
TATGGCACAGCATTTTCTTCTCTTTGTTAGCTTTATCAAGCATCTTCTCAAGGTGGATGTTCACTCTTGGTCAACCTCAATAGCTTTCTCAAGGGATGTCAACTTTATTTTTCTTCTTTTTGCCTCTTCACTATTTTCTCTATTGTTTGCAACTCCATAATAGCTTGTTTGTCCTCTAGTTGCTTGTTATCCTGCTCAAGATAGTTGATGATCCATTTGGCCCTCTCAAGGTCAAGTAATAAGGCTTGAATTTCAGCCTCCTTCTCTTTGATGATCATATCCTTGAGTCTTGAGCTTTGAGAGCCCAAATCAGTGTCATCCTCCTCAACCAAAACAAAATCCCTATCTTGCCCTTCAGTAGGGCCTTCTTCATGCACCTATTGCTTTCCTTTGTCTATGCCCTGTACTTATTCAACTGAAGAAGAAGGCAAAGCCCCTTTCATCCCTGGTGAAGATAGCATTTGCCTGTGATTCGGTGAAGAAAAAGAGACCCCTTCCACCCCTGGTGGAGATAGTACTCGTTTGGCAGCTACAAAAAGCATCCTAGTGCCTCTTTCATAAGTAACAAACACAGGAACATGAGCCTCTTTAGTTTTGCTTTTAAGCTCTTTTTGTTGCCTAGAAGGTTCACCTTCCTCTTGAGGATCTAAAAATGTTTGAGGCCCCTTGAAGCATTCATGGGAAATGAAAGTTTCCCATGACACTCCCAACTGAGTGAGCTGATGCAAAACCACAATTTTTATGACATAAAAATGATAAATACTATTACGCTGCTGTGGAAAAGGTTTTCTTTTTGCAGTCACTGTCATCCTCTCTATGTTTTTACATATGAAATATGGAATGCTCATCATTCTGACCCTGATGAAATGCATAAGTAATCTGATATGGCAGGCATAAAGTCTGGAGAACCTACCCTCACATGTGAAGTATTTCATGATAAGGTTCATGAGTGGAACATACCGGTCCACCAAGAATTTGAAAGGAAACACCCTGCTAAGTTTACCATGATATTTGGCCTTGATATATGGTTCATAATGCTGCTTACTAATATTCTGCCTTTTGTTCCAGCTTTCCCCTACAATTGACATTCTTGTAGCTTTTGCAATGATAGCTAGTGAAAGAGTGAAATTGATCCCAACAATGTGCACCACATTATTTTCCATGTTTATGACAAACCGCCTTGCTAACTCATGATGGTATTTAACCCTCTAAACCATCTCACAGAACTCAAAACAAGACTGATATCTGAAACATGTGATGGCAAGAGGGAAAGCAAGGAGCTCAGTCATGCTAATAGGTTCCTCCCTAATAATTTTTCCACCCTTGTGAGGTCTTCTGGGCTGTACATTTCTTTCCCTTGAGCTATCACTAAGTGTTTCTTCTTCAAAACCTGATTCACTGCTTCTTGCCATGGTGCTTGTCTTATGGATGTGATGTGATGGTGATATGGTGGAAAATGATAATGAGTGAGGACAAGGAAGATGAGTATGAAGAGAGTTTGAAAATGTGAAATGGAGTTGGGGAATGAAGGAATAGGTTTAGGAAATTATGGTTTTGACTTATGATGGACATAGGGTTTGATGAAGGGAGTGAGTTTTCTTAAGGGAATGGGAAAAGGAAAATGGAATTAGTGGTTTGATTTAAGGCAATGAAGTGTGGAAAAGGGGAAAAAGATGTTGGTTTTGTTATGGAGTAAAAGTTTTGCAATGAGATGAAAATATATGAAGACAAGCTAGGGTTTGATTTTCAAGATGCAAAACTCATGAAGAAAACGTGAAGAAGACAAAATTTAGCTCAATATCAATGAAAACTTACTTGTAGGAGAGAAATGCATTGTTTGGGAGAGTTTTGGGTGATTTAGAATGATTTTGGAACCTTCCTGGCCAATGTGTAGTACCCTTCTGATGCGCAATGCCTTTGTATTTTAGCACTGGCTGAAACTCGTTGAAGCACAATGCTAGTCTGATGTGCAGCGCCAACCCTCTGATGCGCAGTGCCAGGCAAGTTTGCTGCAAAGACACAGTTTTCTTCCTCTTTTGCTCGATTACCCTCTAAATCGCGATTTTGGCTCCTCAAAGATGTTTTGCACAATGAAATGGATGACTAACATGATTTCACTTTATAAGTGGATGCACTTCAATTTTTCCTCATTGCAAACCCACTTTTATAAAGTTTTAGTCACTTTTTCTCAAAAACTCTATTTTTCATTTGAAGTTTGACTTTTCTTGATCAATTGATGGACTGATGCATTGAGCTTTTGTTTTTGTAGTGGCTGGAGTTGGCAAGGTGACCAAGAGCAACTGTTGAACTTATTAGATATAGAAACACTTTAAATTACATGAAATTAATACATAAAATTGAAAAACTTTGTTTTCACCTCAAAACAGAGTTTTGAGGTAAAAAAACATTTATTGAGCATATCATTAGTGAATTTATGATTCTATGAACTTATAAAACCTCCTCATGTAGCCTGCTAACCTTTTATTCAATTTTTTGAATGACCATGATGACAAACCCTAGACCTAGTGAGATTAAAAACCCTAAAACTAAATTTTAAAAATGAAATGAAATAGAATGACAATAACTGACCTTAAAAAAATGTGAAAACAGGTCAACAAGTGAATCTCATGAGGGAAATTGACATGAAACCTCTACCATCGGTTGATCCATGACCTAATGGAATGTAGCTGATCGGATGGGACACCTAATATGCATGTAAAAAGAGCAATTTGATCACTGGTGGAGGTATGAAGATACCGACACTAACATTGGCTCCAATGGGGATGGTAGCTCCTGGGAGGAGCCAAGAAACATAGATCTCTGGAAAAGCAAATAAGTGCCTTCATCCATTGGGCAATATGGAGTCAATAACTTCAAAACATGAAAACAAGTACCTTGACTCAAAACTGGCTCAACTATGACTCAAACAACTAACACTAAATAACCAAAGGCTGAAGCCAAACATTCAGCTTTATAGCCTTCACTTCGGGCCCCAAACTGAATGAATGATTACAGTGCAAACTTTGCAATGAAATAAATAACATGGTATGTACAATGACAAAATGTGATAATAGAAAACTTCTCAGAGATAGTACCGTTTTAAAAGCCGACCATTTACCGGCCCCCCTGGACAGTCTTCCCCGTTCATTTCTTTGAGTAGAAAATCATTTTGACCTCTATATGTAGCAATTCTATATGGTCCCTTCCACGGGTTCTCAAACTTGTCATGTTTGCCTTTATCCTCATTTCTAGCATCCCACTTTAGCACTATGTCTTCAATCTGAAATTCGTCCACCTTTGCCTTCCGGTCATAATTTTTCTTAATTCTCTCTTGTAGCCTGAAGGTATTTTGAAAAACTTCCTCTCTCATCTGTTGTAAATGGATCATTTGGCTTATTCTCCGCTAAAAATGATCTTCCTTGTTGTTAGCTTCCTGCAAAAGTTTAAAAACTGGGACTACGAGAGATGTTGGGAATACCGTGTCAATACCATATACAATCTCAAACGGAGACATGTTGATTGACTTCTTTTGGCTTACTCTATCCGCCCATAGTGCATTAACCAATTTTTTTATGCCATCTCTTTTTATTGGTTTCCAACAACTTTTTAATGATGTTGACCAATGATTTGTTTGAAGATTCAGCTAATCCATTACCTTGTGGATAATATGTAGTAGAATGTCCCAAGGTAATTTTGTATTTGCTGCAAAAGTCAATCATATTTTTGGACTTGAAAGCAGCTGCATTATCTGTAATCAGTTTGTTAGGACAGCCAAAACATGACAAAATATTATTTTCAAGAAACTGAATTATTACTGTCATGTGGAAAGAGTTAATTTTGCGGACAAAACCAACCTCCCTAGAAGCCTAAGACTTTCTAGTGACAAACAAGACAATTAAGAGCAATCCTTCTCTAAACATGAATTATCATACGAGAAACCAAGTGTTTTCGATCCTACCTTAAATCCAACGCTGTTGTAGTAGTCTAGCCTCGTTGATACAGATGAGCTCCTCCTTCACTTCGAAACATGCATACACTAACAATCAAACGATTACATAACACCTGAATATCTCATAAAACAAAACATATTCAACATATAGACCAAGGAGTATATGAAACAATTCATTAATAAAAAATCATTGAGAAGAATGGATTTATTTGTATTAATAGGAAACAAAAGAAACCATTACAACCTGAGCCTTGGTGTTGTGCAAGTTCCTCCCAGGGTCCAGCAAGAGTTTTCCTCTACTTTGACAAGCTTACCCACTTCCAAATGAAACAAGAAAGGATGGTAATCTCTCCTCACAAGCTTCTACAAGGAAGTCCTAATTCCAGCAGCATCTACCCTTTGGAATGTTCAGCTTTCAACCTCCCCTCCTCTGGTCCAATGCCTGTATTTTATAGTGTTCTAGAGGAAGTTAATCAGGTCCAACATCAAAATGGGATACTCCCTCTTTTGGATGGGGTAGCTCCACTCTTGATGGGATAAGTTCCTCTATCATAGGGATGCATGAACCATCTGGAGGCGCTCAATACACGTCAAACAATCTTCTAGAATTCCCTAGAAGTGACCACAAGTAACTTTTTTAAGATGAAACTCGAATCCTTTTGACCTTTACAGCAGTACGCACCCATCCCTTGACTTACAAAGCGTACAAGTACCCAGGTAGAATGAGCTTGGGATGCGTACACGCAGGCAAGGTAGAGAGAACCTGGGTACCCAGAGATAAACATGATTTTTAATGACTTTCTCTCTTTCTTGAAGTTTGACATGGAGAGCAGAGGTATCAGGCTTGACAAGGAGGATAATATGACTATTAATGGAGCCATATTAACTACAGATAGTCATGGTGACAAATTTTAGTGTAACATATTTCCCCCTAAAGTGCGAAGCCTATAATAGATAAGGGTTTTATATCATCTAGGAAGGGTGAAGTACTTTATCATTTCAAGGATTATCTCGTGGAGAGCCTGGTCAGAACATGCAGTTTTCAACACAAAATACATGTATAAGATTATATCATCGCTGAGGTAGGAATTCCCATACTCAGATAAAAAACTTTAACTAACAGACTAACTACTACTCTGGTACAGGAATGATTTCATAGTACATCATAATCATAGACTCATGTAGAGACAGTATGGGCGCAGCCATCTGTTTATAATTGGTCTACTATATAATGAGTACAAAACTCCTCACAGCCTGGATGGTGGAAACTAGATCCAGGGTCTTCATTTCTACTTCCCAAAACAGTACGATTCTAGCCATGCGAATAAATTAGTCGATGTCGAACATGGTAGAAACCACTTGATTACCAGTCGATGATG
>APFE030169613.1:1678-16075 GCA_000404065.3 Pinus taeda
GATCCATGGACATCAAATAATCAACAAGTACATATGAATCAACCAAACTCCTTATACAATCAACCAATGAATCACCCAATTTCTCAGAATGCTGTAAACAGAAAGGAAATACCAGTAAAATAAACCTAGAACTCTGCAGCAAAAAGGCCGCCAACAAATACTTCAGGAAAATGTCTGCAAGTTGACCAATATAAACCTGTGGATATCCGCAGCTCTTCTATGTCTAAACTTTGCAGATCTGCACCTAATCTTTCTTGTGCTCTGCATACTTCTGCTCAGATCCGCACCTGCACTGTCTGTTTGTCAGCGTACCTCCACACTGTGTCTTCTTATGTACTACGTACCTTACACTGCGCCTTCTGCTTCTCTGCATAGCCCACGCACTGCACCTTCTTCTGCGTTGCGTACCCCGCACTGCACCTTCTTCTGTGCTGCGTACCCCCGCACTGCGCTTTCTTCTGTGCTGTGTACCCCTGCACTTACGTTGTGGATCACCTGCGAACTTCTGATTAGGGCCAATTTTAACAGTCCTCCAATGTGCCACTGTCTGTCAGATCCACATATCTATTCATGCGCCTGAGAGATCACGACCTATCAATAGGTTTGCCTTAAGTTTTCTCCTTGATTTAGATCTAGCTTTTAAAAACCAATCACCCAAAATTTCAGATCTTAAGATATTCAAATTTCACAAGTGTGAAGCCAAGAGATCTCCTTTCCTTTTTATAGGCAAGCCTTTCACAATACCATGGTCCAAAACCATAATAACACAATACCATGAACCCAATACCTTGGATCAATATTTGTAGATGAAAATCCATGGAACAAAACCATAGGATCAAATATGATGGGCTAAATACCATGAACCATTGATAAAGATTCCCACGTGCACTCGTTTTTCTGCATTGGAGTGAGTGAAACTGGGGTCCGCACCTTCTGAAAGAGCACCTACGTGTATGTCCGCACTTCTTGGTTGGCGTACCTACGGGTCCATAGATTCTCTTAGGGTCACCTGTGGGTATCTCATTTTCCATGATTTTGAGTGCCTGAACTGAGATCTGCCACATGAGTGAGCTGCCATGAAGTACAACACCTGTACCATAGAGCCAAACCAGAATCATAATGCCAACAGTGACCCCCCCGCTATGCAGCTGGTCAAAATGAAGGGTGGGATCCAGCCACCCTCTAATGCCTTGGTTAACTATGTGGGCTAGTCGTGTAAAGAATATAACATAACCCAACACATCTTATCCAACTCAGTGCGAACCCTTTCCTTATACTTAGGATTAAGGCGATAAGGTCTCTGTTTTACAGGTTTCATGTCTAGTTTAAAGGTGATCTTTGTGACACTTAGGTCTCCTACTATCCCTTTTAGATCAGAGAAATTTGTGGGGAACAAATCTTGATATTCGCACAGGAGCTCAACGACCTTGTCTACTATCGCATCATCCCAATAGTTGCTAATTTTTTGCAAATTTTGGTTTGCCTCTTGTTGGCTCCTTGTTAATGGCAGTGTAGAAGGTCAATGCTCCCCTTGTGTTTCATGGAATGTGCTTAAAACTAACGATGTGTCTGTTTACTAACACCTGCAGGTTTTTGTGTAATAGAAATTGTGACTCCAACAAGAGGTATCAAAGGTAGAGGTCTTGAGTTTGAAACACAATGAGCTCGCATTGGGGGGGGAGATTGTTGGCTCCCCATTAATGGCGGTGTAGAAGGTCAATGCTCCCTGTGTGTTTCATGGCATGTGCTTAAAACTAGCGATGTGTTTATTTACTAACACCTATAGGTTTTGGGGTAACGACAATCGTGACTCCAACACCTCTGTCCCAATGTTCACCTGCCTAGTTCTTAGCGGTGTGATTATGTTAGGATCCTCTATATACGGACCTTCAACCTTGTGGTGACCTTGAGTTTCTGTAATATTAATTTTTTGGGCATCCTCGTCTTCTTCTTCAACGATCACGTTATAGCATTCTAGTGCATGACTCAACTGGGTAGTATATGATGCCCATGATATGAAAAAATAGATGCAACCATTCAGGCTGGGGCTCCATGCAATAAGCCTTATTCCATTTAGGCAAGTGATCATGCAGGTCATCTCATCTGTCATACTTATCTGTCATCCACACTTTTGGCTGCCCAAAACATATTCTCATCATCCTCCTATAGTTGTGCCAATCACTAAAACTATCCTTGTGTGTACCCCATCATCTTGTAAGCATAGTGCGTAGTACCCAATCCAAGGCCTAGAAACGATGTTTCTTCAGTACTTCTCTTTCAAATGCATCCAAAAATAAATCAACATCAGTTATGCCATCATAATGAGGCAGATTCTAGACTTCGGATGACACATAGTGCAACGATTTAGTCATCATATTACAACACAGCGTCAATACTTCATGTAGCCGGTTCAACCAATGCTCCAATTCTTCATCTGAATCATACGTGCAAGAGTTTAATGATCCCATGCAATGTGTCTGCCCACTGTCAGATTCACCCAATCCTGGTCTCGCGTAGTTATTTTATAAATCTGGTCCAAATCGTCACCTCTGTATGGTTTTGTATAGCGCGGTTCCTCTGCAGGATCCAATGGAAGCACTATGCGGAGAAACTTGTTTTCAAATATCATATTTTGTTTCCTCAGGTTCATTACCCCCTTCATGTTAGTGGCCCAATCATTCCATGGAGTGCAGGGTAGGGATTGCTATCATCCACAATCTCTACTACCTCAAAATCCACCAGCGCGCTTGTACCCTCAATGTCAACTATAACCCCTTGTAACCTCCCCATTGCGATAATTTTATGTTGATTCACCATCCTTAACTATATCGAAGACCACCAGAGGACAGATCTCCCCATTCCTTCCCAGGTCTATTTTGGCAAAACATTCATGTAGAACCCCAGATCTAGGATAACTTGCTCCATCTCGTATTCCCCTATCTATGTGGTGAATCTCATATTCCTTCCTGTCCTTGCCTTGTGCTTGTCATGTTTCCTGACCACGCATAGTTCACTAGTAGTGCTATCCTTACCAGCACATTGATTAATCATCTTCTACATGCCCTTCATATCTTATTATCACGGAGTAGCTTCATGCAAGTCTCCAAGAACGTGGTAAGCATGGACGGGTCCATTTCTTTAGCTGGTTTCTCCTAACTTCTAGAGGTAGAGGCCTCAATGAAGCTTTTCTTCACTTCCATAAATGTTTCTTTTGTGCACTCCAAATCAAACCCAACCTCATTTCCCAGTGCTTTTCGAACCCATACACCTTTTGCAAGCTCCTTCCCTTTATCCTCCCCAGTCATGGTTCCACTCTGCAGCATAATGTTTACCTTAGGGTCTTCCTCATGAGGCATAACCCTCATCATCTGGAGGTACTGTGTCGGCTACAGAGGCTGGGCCCCATTTTCACACATCTTAGTTGACAATATTGGGCAATCCTTAGTCGCATGGCCAAACTGAGTACAATATCGGCATGACAATCACGTCAGATTCAGATACTCCCTCACGTAGTGTCCTAAGCCTCCGCAATTGTAACAAATTAGTTGTCCTCAGCCTCTCCCAGGCCCTCCTCCACCTCGGCCTCTGTCGCGTCCTTGATATTCACCTCGTGTTCCCCCAACGAATTGGTCTAGAGGCTGTGTCTCTCTCTCTGCATTCTATATGCAGGTTTCCTATTCATCATCAATTCATAACTTCAAAAATTACACTCATCATGGCCTACTGATTGACACAAATTGCAGAATAGTTGTTGTGGTGTTTGTACAAATATCTGTAGCAAATGGTAATTATCAGTCATGTGTTTCCCGACTACCTGATATATAACACACCATATCATAGGTCCTGCACTTGGCCCTACTACGACCTCTAGTCGTAGAGGCATTGGTCCTCCCACTGGAATGTATTTCATGAATATTTGGCAGTGATCCTTGTTATGCCCCTGGCCCTTGTATTTCATGCACCAAACCTCTTCTCGTGGCTCTAGTAGGGCAGTTGTCTCCTGTTTCATAGTTTGCATTTCAAGAAAAAGGTTTTGCAACTGTGAATGAATTTGTTGAACCCCCAGATTCAGGTCCTCCATCGGTGTTTCATGCAGTCTCATTGTGATCTTCAAGGCTTCCACCTGAGTCGTAATCTTTTGTTGTGATAGTGCAACCTTTAGGTGAGGTAGGAGCGAAGCCACAAACCACTCGTGGTGTTGTCCATCTGTAAAATTCATATTAGCTTCATGGATTTTACACTTGATCTAATTCCTAAGGGGTCTCACCTCGATTCGTCACGATTTCCTTGAATCCCACAATTGAATGTGCTTCAAACTTAGGCCTATTGAATTCCTTATTCAGCATAGTCTGGATCTCTGCCAACGTAGCTACTTAGTTGTCATTAGAGTACTTGATGTACTAGGTTAGCACACGATCCTGTAAAGCACTAACCAACGTTGCCTTCTTCGTGTGATCATCTGCAATGCCCTAAGCTTCCCATACAACCTTTATGATGAACCAAAATTGGTCCAAGTCCTCATTCCCTGTGCCCTTGAATATAGGTAGTTTTACAAAGTTCGCCATATTGAACAGTGGAGGTGGCGGTGGTGTGGGTGATGGGGTGAGTAGTGGAGGCAAGGATGGAGGTGGTGTCGATGGATGTGATGAGGGCAAGAGTAGTGTAGGAGTTCGCAGGAACCCTCATCTTATAAATTGACTAGTGCTCAGGGGAGAAATCTGCGGTGTCCCTTCGTCATCACTTAAAGGGAGTCCCATCAGTGGGCTATACTTAGGAATTTTTCTTCCTCCATCCCTGAAAGGTTTTCTAGTTCACGTAGCTCCAAACATCAAGGTAACTACATAACCTGCTATTCACACAAGAACATCTTAATCTAAGTATTCATTGATTTAGATACTTACCTCGTTGTCCTTTGAAGAAATGGCACTCTGCTTCACTGTAATTGATACAGGTATCAACCACAAACACGGTCACAAATCCTCCTATGATGTGGTCGAGCCAATGGTCGACAGTGTGTGTGATCTGATCTTCAAAAGTTTCTAACCTTCATACTAGCTCTGATGTCCAAAAAATTGGCTTGTCAAACCTCCACCTTCCTTGATAGTCTTCCAACTTCGCAATCCACTGTATAACTCAACTAGGAAGCAATAGAAGAAGATTTCATGTGTTTTTGTGTACAAGTATCTGTCCAACCATTTTTCTTTTGTCAATGGTGAGCCCTTGTTTTCATGTGATGTGAATTTGTGGATATTTCTATCCAAGTTGGTTTCAATTTCTCTCTTAGTTGGATTCTAGTGATACGACATCACACATCTCTCATGTAGATCCTCGTCGCAGCAACAAGACCATTTCTTCACTTGATGGGCCCTTACCGGAGTTTAGCGTTAGTCAACCAAGAAAATCCCTACACTACTAGCCCTTTTGAAATCAACCCACAGAGCGTAGACCGAAGTCTCACCCGAAGCAATATGGGGGGATGCAGGAACCAAATTTTCGTAGCCTAATTTGGTTGTGATGTTAGTCTATACTTCCTGATCCTGCCTTTGTGCCGATCGACAAGTCTTTAGCGTTGATTGAAATCCCTTCTCTTCTGTCCTTTAATACATCCGTGAAGGTACTCGAATGATCTTTGTGTAGCCCTAACTCGAGGTCTAGGCACTTACGTGCCTTTGTGATTGAGTTACTGTATAAGTTCCAAAGTAATCTTAAGTGTTGCCTAATCTACCATGCATATACAGTTACCTTTGCATAATACTTTACTCTTGCTTGCATTCAATCAACATATATAATTAAATACATTCACGCACTAAATAAGAATTATAATGTAAACCCAAATCGTAACATAATATAATTAGATGCAATAAACAGAGACAAAATACACAATGATTGCAGAGTAATCCTCTTTATTAATATCTCAAGTTCAGTACAAACTCTATCTACCCTATGCACATAGCTACAGGGGTATGCACACTCAGCTGTGGACTTCCACCATAGGCCTCTGCACACTTAGCTGCAGAGCCTCTATCTACAGTAAGACTCGATAACACTTAGGAATTCTTCCCCAAAATCCTTCCTCTTGTTGCCACTCTCTTAGACTCTTTGGGTAGATATTTACAACCAACATGATACAAAACAAGGGCAAACAACCCTTTTACCTCTTCACACTCTGTGACCACAAAATGCAGACACTTTACATCTTTATTACAAAATTTGGGATGTCTACCCCAAAATTGGCTCTTGGGGGCACTCGTTCCCAACAGACACAGAGGGTGGCATGGTCATGAATTGGTGTTGGGTGAGATGTGGTGAGGTCAATGGCCTCCTCTTCCAACCTATAACATTCTTCCATCATTATTTCTCAACCAATATTTCATTCCCGTAGAGTTTCAGGACATCCTATACTACTACAGGAAACTCCTATAGTAATTACGTGAGATCCCATAGAACTCATAATATTGCCTGTAATCTAGTTTTTGATGCTTCGAGCTAAAAATGGATGCTAGAGACATGGTGGCAATGAAAGGTATGAAAACAATGAAGGATGAATGGAGTCCTTATTGGCTTTTTTCCCTCTAAATTTGGTGTCCTTTGTTGCCTTGAAAACTTGCAAAAATCACAAAGTTTTATTTGTGGGTAGGTTTGAGGTCCCTGCCATAACATTTTTGTAATTTTTTTTCTTCCTCCTTCTTTTTCCGAAAGATGCATAGGTCCCCTCAATGGAATTTTTCAACCTATTTGCCTGTAGTAGGCACCTCAAGGAAGGTTTTAACCCAGGAATATTTTAGTTTCATTTTTTTCACTCTTGGGCTACTTCAAGGAGGTTTTCAAACCAAAAGTTGGCCTTAGGCGCCTCATGGAGGTTTTCACCTAGTTCCCTCATTATTTTTTCTCCTTTTTTCATTTTTTTCAAAAATAAAATAGTCTTCAAGATTTAAGTGAGTTGGAAGCTAAGAAACTTCTAATAACCATCACTTCCATACAGATAATACTAACAAACTCTTCCTTTGACAGAGGTCTTTTGTAGGTTTTCAATCTGTACCCATTGACAAGCAAGGGTATACCTTCTTCATCAATGGTTCTTATCTGAACAACCCCATTTTCATGGCACGTTTCTATCACATATGGGCCCAGCCATCTGGTCATCAATTTTCCTTTGAAATCCTTGAACCTAGAGTCATATAACAGAGCGCAATCACCCTCTCGAAAAACATTCTCTTTGATATTTTTGTCATGCCAAACCTTTCTTTATACTTGAGTGACCTCTTGATGAGCCTCATCGTTGGGTAATTATATGGGCCTTAATTCACCTCTCAGCTTAGTCAAACCAACTATTCTCATAACTTAATGTGATTATATTTTGTTTATGAGATGAGTTAGAGTTGGATATTTTTCTTTCTGTTCTAATGTGCATTTAATGTAGGATTAAAGGATAAAAGTAAGGAATTGTGGCAAATACCAAGGTTGAAACTCGAATGGCAGAAGGGAGAGGGATTGTAGGAGGTAAATCCTATGCTATTTACCTTAAAGAACAATGGCTGCAGTTTTAGATTAAGACATTATCACAGAGGGGAATCATGCCATTTGAGGACTACAGGTAGTTTATTGATCTTTATGATCAAAGTATACTATAAGATAGGGCCAAAATGGCTGAGTTTTATTTGCACAAGATGGCCCTCACATACATGAATGTTTGGGACCCTAATGCAAAGCTCAGAAATCCACAACTAATGGCTTTGGCATCATGGATGAACCATGAGGATTCAAGAGGTTTAGATTTGAAAAGGATATTGGCCAGAGAGAAAACCAAACTTGTTTTGATCAGAGCTGAACAATGAAATCCCATGGCCCTCATCAATACCCATAATTTGATTGCAAATGATTCTCAGCTAGGAACTAGATATCTTGTTGCCCAATAGCAAGAAATTTCACATTTTGAGGACATGTTTAGGCTGCTAGGAGATGATAGTATGCATGCTTTCCTAAGGATATGGAAAACAATGCCACACAGCTTAAATATAAGAGAATATCACTCCACTCAAAGGTTGAGAGAGACACTCAACAAGACACCTATGCATAAGAAATATATCGTTGAAGGTCAATTGGATAGGCCTAAAACTCAATCCACCACTACTCTTAGGGATGCTAGAAGGGAGAAAAGAAGAAGAATAAAATAGGTAGTGGGAAGAAGTAGAAAAGAAAGCAGGCTTCTATGAAAAAGAAGAGGAGACCATAGCAGAGGCATGGGATGTCGAGAGGCTACCAATGCCATGAAGGATATGGATATTGACTAGGTTGCTTAGAGGATGAGCAACACTTTCAGTAGGGGGGTGATGATGAGCCTCATCATTGGGTAAATATATGGGCCTTAATTAACCTCCTATCTTAGTCAAACCAACTATTCTCATAACTTATATCATAATTTTTATTATATTTTATTTATGAGATGAGTTAGAGTTGGATATTTTTCTTTGTGGTCTAATATGCATTTAATGAAGGATTAAGGATAAAAGTGAGGAATTTTGGAAAAGACCAAGGTCAAAACTCAAATGGGAAAAGGGAGAGGGATTATAGGAGGTAACTCCTCCTCATTTATTACCCCTCCATTTGAATATTCCTCCATCAGCTCAGAGTGCAAATAGCTAAATCATGAGGACTAGAAGGCAGCCAAGCAAGTGAAAGACAAAGCACCAGTTTATCTCGAGTTTGGGAGCCGCGCCTCCCTAATTTTAAGAAATTCATTGGAGAATTCAGATGTATAAGTAGAGAGGCCTAATACCTTAGTAGGATTTTGATTTTTTATTGTAAAACTATACTTTATTTTCGAGCTACAAGACTTGTGACAATTTTTTATGTAATCCATTGTTTTGGTAATAACAATGAGTTTTGTTTCGAGCCAACATTGAGTTAACTCAGAGGGCTGAAGCTCCTGGGGTAGTACCCAACCCTAGAAACCAAGGCTCATCTATATTGTACATGTATGATAGTATATATTCATAGTTTAATTGTTCATTTGCTTAGTAGATGCATTTCCATTACAACAATACAGATTAGATTGGTTGTGTGATAGTTTGCTTCCATTTGTTCCTTCTTTGAAGGAGAAGGTTAGCAAGGAGAAAAAGGATCACAATAAGGTTTTCAGAAGGTGTCTCAGCCTCACTTCCTCCCTACGGGACCATGACTTGAGGAAGGGACCCTTCAACAGCCCTAAAAACACAAATTTCTAGTTCTTGTATGAGATTTGGAGTTTGTTGTCTTTGGTTCTATATTTGGTTCATGTTGCAAGGCAGATTTCATTTTCATCTTTTTCCATCTCCATTTCTATAATAAGATATCACCAATTCTTTCATTCCCTCCAACAAATTTCTTCATGCATAATAGAGGTAATTGATTCATGATTTTCTAGTTTATGAAAATGTATCTTGTTGCATAGTTCTTGGAAGACACACATGTTTTAAGAAAAATAGGTACTTCAGGAGGAGACCCATACTTCATCACCAGCAGCCAACTTTCACTTCATCCACTGTACCCATCTCTTGTTTCACCATCACCCTCACTAGTTTTTCATCATTTTTCATTGAAATTTCCCAAGATACATCGAGAGAATCTAGCCATCTCATATCTTGGATATTGACTCCTGAGTGCTCCTAGACCCTTTAACACCCCATTCCACTCATAACACACCTTTCAAGCTTCTCAACACCTCCAACACCTCATAATTAGCTCTTAGTTGTATCCTGTAGGTTTCCTATAATTGCTACAGGATCATCCTGTAGGTTTGTAGTACATCCTGTAGGTTTTCCTGAAATGGCCTGTTTTGACACCGAATTGATGGGAAATCTCTAGGAAGTCACAAAAATCCTCATAGGACCCTTCCACACCATCTAGCCACTTCATCAACCTTATAGCCATCCTCAATCACCTTCTATCCACATATCACATTTATAAGAACCATTAGTTTGCATACTTGATTTTTCCTAAAAGAAACCAAAAAAGTGAAAATAGATTTAGTTTAGTTTTTTCTTGCACATTAGTATGGTTTGATGCTCTTTACTTCTATAGCTTAGATAGTAGCATTTGTTTATCATTGATTTAGCAATTCTACTTAGCATAGCTATTTAAATGGTTAATTATGATATGGTGCGATTTAGAATTACATGTTGTTTTCTTCATTACTGTAGTAGAGTAGCTCTCTTAGAGTAGATTTTCCCTTCTTCCATCAAAGAATAAAGATTCTTCTGACTTTATAAAAGTCTAGCTTGCAACCGTTAGGGTCTCTTCCTGGCTGAACAGTGACAATAGGCAGGACCATCACTTTTACTTGTGTATACAACACTGTCACCTCCAAGTTTGTACGAACCTCGGGTTGATAAGTAAAGCTGGTATCCCATGAGTTGCAACATCCTTGTTGCAATACTGATGCTCATCACTTTTGGGCACTGTTACTAGGGAGGTGTCTGAGTAGAATGTGCTTAATGCTTTCTTTTCTTCTATTTCTTGTCTTCAATATTATGCCATTAGTTTATTTCTGAAAAATTAATCTAGTTGCTTCCTTTCTTTAATTTTTCATTATGTTCTTTCCTTGTTGGGTTGTGTTATATTCTTTCCACGACTAACCTATGTAGTGAACCGGGGGGTTAGAGGGGGGGCGGAGCCCCCTTCATTGCACCGATTGCCGCAGTGGGGGGTCACAGGGGGGGGGCGGCAGCCCCCCCTATCCGGGGGGTTTGAGGGGGGCGGGTAGCCCCCCTCTATGGGGTTCGGGGTAGCGCCCCGAGAAAGCTTTTTTTGGACCCTACATTAGGTTGGGCGAACCTACCTATGGTTTTCAGTCCATGGTTTTGGACGCGATGGTTTTCGGTCTATGGTATTGGATGCTTCGGCATGTATAAATATGTATTGTAAGATTGAAAGGAATATAATGAAAAATCAAGCTAGTAGTCTCGGTTTTGAGATCCAGTCGGAAATCTCTGTGTATATGTGTTTTATGTGTTATGCTCTCGCATTTTTATTTTTCCTGTGATTTAGAATTCGTATGTAGGTAATTTCTGTACGGGGTTAAAACCTACATTTGGTATCAGAGCTGTTTTGGCTTCAAGGGGACGCCTTTGTTGCTGAGGGGTTTCGCTGGGGCTTGTGGTAGACCCTGTTTAGTGGGAGATCTGCAAGATCGATTCTGGTGGTGAAAGAAGATGGCGAGCAACAGAAATATAGAGATTGAGAAGTTCAATGGTCAAAGTATTGAGTTGTGGAAACTCAAGGTAGAGGATTTGTTGGTGGATAAAGATCAGTGGATCGCAGTAGATCCGGGTACTAAACCAACGGGTGTGACCGATGAAGAATGGAAGAAGTTGGATCGGAAGGCAAAGAGCACAGTACGATTGTGTGTCTCAAATTCAGTATTGCTGAATGTATCAGGGGAAGCTACGACGAAGGCTTTGTGGGACAAGTTAGGGACTTTCTACCAATCTAAGTCACTGGTGAATAAACTGTTCCTACGGAAAAGCTGTATAACCTGAGGATGAAAGATGGAGACTCGGTGACAGAGCATCTGAATGCGTTTAATACTGTGGTAAGTCAATTATCATCTGTTGATATTAAAATTTCAGATGAAGAAAAGTGCATCAGTTTTTGTGTTCTCTATCAGACTCGTGGGATAGCCTGGTTATTGCAATAGGTAGCAATGCAACTGCTTTGGAGTTTGATGAAATAGTCTCAGCCTTGCTGACGGAGGAGATGAGACGGAAAAATATGGACAACCAGAATGGTGATGCCTTGTCTGTACGAGGACGGTCCCAGAACAGAACAAAAATAAGTCATCGAGTGGGAGATCTAAATCTAGAGGGAGATCTAAATCTCCAGGAAAACCTACAAAGGTGGTGTGCTGGAAATGCGGAAAGGAAGGGCACTTCAGAAGGGAGTGTAAATCTAAAGCTCCTGATAAAGGAAAGGGATCTGATGATGCTCCTTCTGCAGAGGCGAAAACCACCTCAGATGAAGGTGGGGATGTGTACTTGGCTTCTTCAAGTACACATGTAGATCATGAGGCATGGTTGATTGAATCAGCGCATCCTTTCACTTCACTCCCCATAGAGAGTGGTTCTGCGAGTATGAGAAATACGATGGTGGTGATGTATTCTTAGGAGAGGATAGGAAGGCTAGAATCATTGGTCGCGGAAAAGTAAAGTTGAAGTTGCAAGGTGGAAGGGTTAGAACCCTTCCGGGGGTTCTGCATATTCCTGCGCTGCCCAGAAATCTGATTTCTGTAAGCAAGTTGGATGATGCAGGTGTAAAGACAGTGTTCGAGAAGGATACCTGCAAGATGGTTCAAGAAGCACTGGTATTGATGCGGGGAGTTCGGATTGGAACTCTGTACAAGCTGCAAGGTAGCACTTTTGTTGACGGGTGCAATAGTTCTATGGTTCCTGAAAATGGAGCAGAAAATCTAGTGGTCTCTGGAGAGAAGACCATGCTGTGGCATCAAAGGCTTGGACATATTGGAGAGAAGGGCCTTTGAATACTTCATGGTAAAGGTATGGTAGAAGGTATGAGTAATAGCTCTCTGGATTTTGATTTCTGTGAAATTGTGTATATGGGAAGCAGAATCGGGTGAGTTTCCCCTCTGGTGGTAAGAGGACGAAACATATATTAGAGCTTGTGCACAGTGATGTGTTTGGACCTGTGAATGCTCCATCACTGGGTAAGTCTGTGTACTATGTATCATTTATAGATGACTTCTCAAGGAATACATGGATATATTTCCTTAAGAAGAAATCTGAAGTCTTTGACAGGTTTAAAGAATTTAAGGCTCTGGTGGAAAAATCAGACAGAGAAGAAGATAAAGGTACTGAGGATAGATAATGGTGGAGAATTCTGCAGCAAGGAATTTGAAGAATTCTGTAAGAAGTGTGGTATAGCACGGCAGAAGACTACTCCATATACACCTCAGCAAAATGGAGTCGCACAAAGAATGAACAAGACGTTGATGGAAAGGGCAAGAAGCATGCTCAGTGGTGTCGGGTTAGGACAGGAATTCTGGGCAGAGGCGGTTATACTGCATGTTACTTGGTCAATAGGTCACCTTCATCAGCGTTGGAGGATAAGACTCCACAAGAAGTATGGACTGGTAAGAAACCATCTCTTTCACATCTGAGGGTATTTGGATGTGTGCATATGTACATGTTCCAAAGGAGAAACGAACCAAGTTGGATAGTAAATCTGAAAAGTGCATCTTTATTGGGTATAAGGATGGTTTAAAGGGTTAAGCTTTGGAACTCAGTCACACAGAAGGTTGTGTACAGTCGAGATGTAGTGTTTAGAGACGTGAAAGATGTTATTAAACATGAAGTCCAACGAAAGGAACCTGAGAAGATAGAGTTTAAACTAAAGGAGGAAGAATCAGACTCTGTAGCAGAGGAGGAATCAGAAGATGAAGAGCCACAAACTCCGGCTGTGAGAAGATCAGCTCGAGAAATAAGGCAGCCAGAAAGGTATAGTCCATCTGCTTTCTGTTCAAACTTTGCTTTGTCTGTTACTGATGATGATCCCAGAACTGTGAAGGAAGCAGTGGATTCAGAGGATGGAAAACTCTGGAAAGAGGCCATGGTTGATGAAATGGCATCTTTTGCACAAAAATGAGGCTTGGGATCTGGTGGAGTTGCCGGCTGGAAGAAAACCCATTGGCAGCAAATGGGTGTTCAAGAAGAAGACAAATGCAGAAGGGAAGGTGGAGAAATACAAACTTCGGTTGGTAGCAAAGTTTATTCCCAGGTGTTTGGGAAATTATTTTGGTGATATTTTCTCCTGTTTCCAAGGCTAACTTCAATTTTTAGATTACTTTTATTTGTTGTTCTGATGCTTTTTTGGATTTTGAGGTGAACAAGATGATGTGAAGACAACATTTTCTTCAGGGGATTTGGAGAGGAAATCTACATGAAGCAACCTGAGGCCTTGCGGTGAAGGGTAAGAAACGACGGTAAATGGCCAAGTTTAAGAGTCTTTGTATGGGTTAAAACAATCACCAAGGATGTGGTATCAGAATTTGATACATTTATACGGGGACTTGGCTTCACCAGAAGCAAAGCAGATCATTGTGTGTATTTTAAATTAATTGGTGACCGTGTTATTTATCTGGTCTTGTATGTGGATGATATGTTGTTGGTTGGAAATGACAAAGAAATTATCCAGGATTTGAAGACCCAATTGTCCTCCAAATTCGACATGAAAGATCTCGGTGCTGCAAACTATATTTTGGGCATGGAAATTAAAAGAGACTGGGCAAAGAGGAAGCTCTGGTTAAACCAGAGGAAGTATGTCGAGACAATATTGCAGAGGTTTAATATGCAGGATAGTAAACCGGTGAAGGTTCCTATTCCTGTAGGTGTGAGGTTATCTGCTGAA